>CAUYQU010076492.1:0-14881 GCA_963574635.1 Cheracebus regulus
ATTTAAAAATAAGAAACTTCCATTACTGGGTATATATCCAAAGGATTATAAATCATTCTACTATAAGGACACATGCACACGAATGTTCACTGCAGCACTGTTTACAACAGCAAAGACCTGGAACCAACCCAAATGCCCATCAATGATAGACTGGACAGGGAAAATGTGGCACATATACACCATGGAATACTATGCAGCCATGAAGAAAGATGAGTTTGTGTCCTTTGTAGGGACATGGATGAACCTGGACACCATCATTCTCAGCAAACTGACGCAAGAACAGAAAATCAAACACTGCATGTTCTCACTCATAGGTGGGTGTTGAACAATGAAAACACATCAACACAGGGAGGGGAGCATCACACACTGGGGTCTGTTGGGGGGAAATAGGGGAGGGACAGTGGGGGGTGGGGAGTTGGGGAGAGATAGCATGGGGAGAAGTGCCAGATATAGGTGATGGGGAGGAAGGCAGCACATCACACTGCCATGTGTGTACCTATGCAACAATCTTGCATGTTCTTCACATGTACCTCAAAACCTAAAACGCAATAAAAAATAAATAAATAAATAAAAATAAACATCTGAGATGTTAAAAATAAAAAATAAAGAACAGCACAATAATTTTAAGAATGCAGGCAGCTTGAACATCCCGATTTAAATAAATCTCACCTAAGTGAAACAGACATTAAGTCACATAACAGACATTCCCTACAAGCATACAGAAAATACTTTCAAAAATTGAACAAATGCTGAGCTATACATCGTATTTCAAACAAATTTCAAAGGCTTAAAACTAAAAATTCTCTGACTACAGTACATTTGCCCTAAAATCAATTATTTCAAAAATTAGTAAATCTCCCACGTTTGGAAACTAAGCAATAAACTTTTTTAAAAAGCCCGTGAGCCAAAGAAATTAGACAATACATTATTTGAATGATAATGAAAATATGACATATCAAAACACAGGAGATAAAAGAAAACAATGCATGGGATGCAACTGACAAAAGGCTCCTATCCAATGTAAAGAACACCTATAAATCTAATAAACAAACTATCCGTTAGAGCAACAGACTTCAACCAGCACTTCACAAAATAAGCCTCCAAATGACCAGCAAACATGAGCAAGAACCAGCTTCATTAGTAGTCAGGGAAACACACATGAAGGCAAGAAGTCCCCACTGAGCACCCACCAGAATAACAAGTCACACCAGGTGCTGGTGAGGAAGTGCAGTGACAGGCAGCACACAGTCTTGAACAAATCTACACAGTACAATCACTCTGGAGAACTGTCAAAACCACTGAAGTAAAGGTGTGCAAACCCCACAACATACATATATACCTCACATGAATGTGTGCACATGTCCCAGGTACTAGGCTGTTAATGGAGTATTGTTTTATAATTGTCCAGCAGTGGAAATACTCCAAATGTTCATCAACAATACAAACGGATATAAAAGCAACAGAATATTCATAGAACAGAATACAATGCAGTAATAAAAATAAGTTTCTATTATACTCATCCAACTGGTATGCTGAGATGAAAAACGCCAAAGAAAAGGAATACATGCTACATGGTTTCTTTTATGTGAAGTTCAGAAGCAGATGAAATTAATACAGGGTTAAAAGGTCACTGGAGGTGGCAAAAAAAACTTTTTTCTAGGTTGTTGGCAATGTTCTCTTTCTTGATCTGAGGTGTACAAAAGTGTATGAGTTGTGATCATTTGTTCAATGACTACAAATCTGTTTTATAAACTCATTTGTGTATATATTATATCGTGATAAAAACTTAAAAAAAAATTTAAAGGACACTTGCAAGAAATTTGAAGCCAGGAAAGAAAACATGTTAAACTGCATATATTTTTCACAGGTGATCTCGTCTTAATCCTATATAACAACTACAAGATAATCTTAGATTTCCTTATCAAAGGCTTTATCTACCTCTGTTTTGTCTTTATCAGCTGTTAACGTCATATCCTTTTCATCCACTTGTGAAGTACTCTCCACAGCTTCAACCTGAAGTGTAATTGATCCTTCACTTAGCTGTGCCTGGAACTGTTCATTTAAATCTACTGCAGGAAATATATAACATTTAATTTATAAGTATACACTACTTGGCAAACAGAATCTGTGGAATAAGGACCAGGCAAAATGATTAATTACCAAGGAAGATGTCTTCGTACCCCACATGTCAGTCACCTTCACTAAAACGGTTTAAACGTATAGTCACTTGGACAGAGAACAACTACATAGTTAATTTGGCTCAATGTTACAAGCTCCCAACTTTAAAGGAGGGTTGTGGATTTTAATCTCTCCCTTGCAAATACACATATAAACTCATTTAACCATTTCACAAATATACAATAAGGTTGAATTCCAAAGTAAATACTTCGTGGTTGGGTGCAATGGCTCACGCCTGTGATCCCAGCACTTTGGGAGCTTGAGGTAGGTATCACTTGAGGTCAGGAGTTTGAGACCAGCCTGGCCAACATGCTAAAACCCCATCTCTACCAAAAATACAAAAAAATTAGCTGGCTGTGGTGGCGTGCACCTGTGATCCAGCTACTCAGGAGGCTGAGGTGGGAGAATTGCTTGAACCTGGGAGGTGGAGGTTGCAGTGAGCCAAGATCACACCACTGCACTCCAGCCTGGGTGACAGAGTGAGACTCTATCAAGAAGGAAAGGAAGGAAAAGAAGGAAAAGAAGGAAGGGAAGGAAAGAAAGGAAGGGAAGGAAGGGAAGGCAGGGAGGGAGGGATGGAGGAAGGAAGGAAGGAGAAAGGGAGAGAGAGAGAAAGAAAGAAAAGAAAAAAATAAAAGAAAGAAACATAAAAAGAAGCTTTAAAGAAGTGAGTGAGTGCATCTTTAGAGAAATGGAAAATGAGCTGACTTTCTATACACGGACCCTTTGTCCCAACTCCCCTATTGGAATACAGGCTCCTTAAGGAAAGGAGCATATCTTATACAACTTTACATGATATATAGCAAAAGGCACTGTACTAACAAAAAGTAGCTGCTTGATAACTCTAAGCTGACCAAGAACATTTGATTTAAAACATTATAGATATTTATCATAAAAATTGATATTTAGACTATCATAGTCTAAATCTCAAAAGATCTCTTTAAAAGTCTACCTAAATAATAAATATATCTACGATTAATTAACTCAATAATTCAACAGCCAACATTAGCCCATTTGAAATTATTTCATTTACTGTGGTTTTTACAAATTTAGGTAGATTTTGGCTGACTTGTTTCCACTTTAGACTGAAAAGAATATGTGAGGTTACAAATAAATCAAATCTATAACCAATACTGAGAAAATACGAAGTGTTATATACATTTTCACTCATAAAGACCATGATCACACAACACCTAAGTTACACATTTAAGAAAGAAAAAAAAGATTCCGAAAAGCCCCTTCATTGAATCTATTACCTGAATACAGATCATGGTTAAGATGAGCCATTTCTTTTTCTGAATTGCTTCTCGATACATCAAATTTTCTTATTAAGGCAATGGGTTCTCTCTTCTCTGGTGATCTAATAAAATAGCCAAATGATGGCTACAAAATAATTAAATGTAAATTATTTCTTTGATTTTCAACTGCTTTGAGAAATTCTAGACTATTTTATCTAATACTAGTAACACAGCTAAATGACATCAAAGAACTGTTCTTCCCACTTAACCTCAATTACTAGAGATGGCCTTCAAAGGTACAGATAGCACCTTTCATTTCCTTAATACTAGCTACCTTTTAATCATTGAATTCATATTGTCAAATAAATTGCCCTTATTAAGAAATTCAAATTATAACACCACAGAAATAAGGCCGAGCGCAGTGGCTCACACCTGTAATCCTAGCACTTTGAGAGGCCATGAGTTCAAGACCAGCCTGGCCAACTTGGCAAAACTCCATCTCTATTAAAAACATAAAAATTGGCCAGGGGTGGTCGTGCACACCTGTAGTCCTAGCTACTCAGGAGGCTGAGGCACCAGAGGTTAAAATGAGTTGAGATCATCCCATTGCATTCTAGCCTACGCAACAGAGCAGACTCTGTCTCAAAAAAACAACACAGAAATGATACTTTATTCCTTCAATAATTATTATTGAACACCTATTATGTGTTAGACACTATTTAATCATGAGTGACATATTAATGAGAAAAAAAAGATAAAAACTCCTGCTTCCTGGAAATCACAATATAAAGGTACTTTATTTTATAGAATAAACACATCCTTGAAAAATCTGTATTAAGATTAGGGACCCTTCTACCAACTTGCATATAAGTTTCTGGAAGGTTTGCATTCAAGGAGCGTGCTAAAGAATGGGCAATTTCCACTTGTCTTTCTTATATAGGAGTCACATGACAGAACTGAAATGTGAACTCATTAAATGCACTCAATTTTTTACTGGTCTTCACTTATTTCTTCCCTTGATTCAGTAACTTGAATGCAAACAAAACTTCATAACTTATACCAAAACAAAAAATCCAAATAATAGATCAATTTTTCCAGTGCTTTGTCCACCTTATATTTCCTTATTATAATTCCATTAATAAGGAATTCCGTTACTCTTCAACTTCTGTCATAATCTCAAATTCACAATCAATCCAAGCAGAAAAATCTACCTTTCTAAAATATTTTCATTTTTCAATTTACTAGACTGAACAAGACCACAGTTCAACTTAAAAGTTCTATGAATCAACTGTAACTTCTAAAACTACAACTATTATTTCACAATCATATTCTTAATGAAATTCAGTTTTGATAAACACTCCCTTAAATAACCCTAATTTTCTTTGTGGTGTTTATCAACAAATTCCTTGACTCTAGAGAATAAATCTTGAATTCTTGCCCTTTTCTCTGCTTCTACTAGGTCATCCTTGTTTCCAGCCTTCATCACGTCTCTTCCATTTCCTAAGCCTCTGCCTGCTTCTCTCCCTCTTCTGTCTTTTGCTGACTTTCTCTACCTGGGCACCTGACATATGGCGGCAGCTGCGGCACCTGGAGATGGGCCAGCACCACAACAAAGTTGCCCTGTGCCTCTAAGCACTTCCTCCCAGTTCATGTGAGATAAAACCTCCCTCTACCGGAAGCCCTCATGATCTGGCCCTCAGAATCATCTGCCATTCTCCCTTCATACCCGCCCATCTTACGCCTCACGCCTGATTTTCGTTCCTCCCATATGCCACCCTGGTTCCTACCTCCAGATCTGCACACAAAGGCCAGGTCACTAATGCAGGGAGAAGTCTTATTTCTTCTTACAAAAAAAAATACAATTTTTTTTTTAATGTCTCCCTCTGCTGCCTCCTTTTCTTTCTTTCTTTTTTTTAGATGGAATCTCGCTGTTGCCCAGGCTGGAGTGAAGTGGAGTGATCTCACCTCACTGCAACCCTCCGCCTCCCAGGTTCAAACAATTCTCCTACCTCAGCCTCCCAAGTAGCTGGGATTACAGGTACACGCCACTACACCTGGCTAATTTTGTCTATTTTTGGTAGAGAAAGGGTTTTACCATGTTGGCCAGGCTGGTCTCAAACTCCTGACTTCAGGTGATCCGTCCGCCTCAGCCTCCCAAAGTGCTGAGATTATAGGCATGAGCCACTGTGCCTGGCATGCTGTCTCCTTTTCGTCACTGAGATGCCAACTCAATGTCCTCCCCCAAATGTCAACTGACCAGCACAGCTAAAGTAGCTCCTTCTACTCACTCATGCTTTACAGCACTTATCACTACCTGAACAACTTGTCTTTTTATTTGTACATGCACTACATTTAATTAAATCAAAACACTTCCATATTTCAAAACATCTCTTTAGATAATAGCTTTTTAAAATCATTTTTAGAATTCTTCACAGCAACCAACAATAACAGAAGCAATGAACAACTATTAAATACTTACTACATGTTGGCTTAGTGCTAAATGCTTTACATGGACCATCACATTTAAATGTTACAAAGCCCTATAAAACAGTGTGCTATTAAGAAATAGGAAATTAGGCCAAGCATGGTGGCTCACGCCTGTAATCCCAGTACTTTGGGAGGCCGAGGCCGGCAATCACGAGGTCAGGAGTTCAAGACCCCCTAGTCAACATTGTGAAACCCCATCTCTGCTAAAAATACCAAAAAAATTAGCCAGGCGTGGTGGTGAGTGCCTGTAATCCCAGCTACTTGGGAGGCTGAGGCAAGAAGAATCACTTGAAAGTGGGACACAGAGGTTGCAGTGAGCCAAGATCGCGCCCCTGCACTCCAGTTCAGGCAACAATTTGAGACTCCATCTCAAAAAAAAAGAAATGGGAAATTAAGGCACAGAGGAGTTAAATTGCTCAATGTCCTAGAACTAGCTAAAAGACAGACCTAGGACTGGAATAAGGGTCTGACGATGAAATCTAAGTTTTTCACCACTTTCCTGTCCCACCCCTATTCTGTCTCCATTTTAAAGTTACTATGCCATCGTAATACTCAAAATCTAAAATCTGGCGATTGTGAGCACTTCCAACAGATTCCATACTTACTCTTTTTACATTGTTACCACCACCAAGGCAACCAAGAGCTTCAGATCTTTGAGCAAAGAACTCTCCTAAAGATAGACGTAAATAACTGGCATCATCTTTATCCAAATCTGATGTGCTATGTGATTTCCTCAACAGACTGTAATTAATTGTAGTTCCCCAGGACGTATCGCCCAGTGCAACCGAAGTGTTATGAGCATCTATGTTTTCTTCCTAGGAAGAAAGTTATTGTTTCATTTCTTTCCCCCAGTAAGTCACCTTTCTGTTGTTCTAATATACAGTAATTTAAAAAATCTTACCAAAAAAAATTTTTAAATACTAGACCAAAAAAAAAAAAAAAATTGGACAAATTGAAGCATAACGAAGTCCAGAGAAAGAAAATGAGTATTTTTGAACACTTGAATTATAATATGCACGATCATGAGTTGCTCACGACAGTGCTTTTCTGTAATCTCAGCTACCTAGGAGGACAAGATAGGAAAATCATGTGAGCTCAGGAGTTCAAGCCCAGCCTGAGCAACATGGCAAAACCCCAAATGAAAAATAATAAGAATGTTGCTTATTCTTATTATTATTTTATATGAAGAATATCTTGCTTCATCAATCCACTGTCATAAATTTTGAATCTTCAAAATACGATTGAAATTAGATTGTCATAAATAAGAATCTTCACAAAAAACAAACAGGATTGCCCCACTTTAAAACATTTTTAAAACTATAGAAATATAACCCAGTACAGCGGCTCACACCTAATCCCAGCACTTTGGAGGCCAAGATAGAAGGACTGCTTGAGCCCAGGAGTTCAAGACCAGTCTAGGCAACATAGCGAGACTCCATCTCTACAAAAAATAATCACTGCACTCCAGCCTGAGTGAAAGAGCAAGCCCCTGTCTCAAAAAATAAAAATAAACTATGGAAATATCCATTAAGGGCATTAAAGCAATTTTAAGTGATTAAAGACATATTTCAGTATGTCAATGATCTTCAATTAATAATTTAGAGTATGAGGGAAAAAACAGAAGTTGTCTAGCTGTCTAGAAAATATGTCTAGTTGTCTCGTATTTTCATGAGAAAAATATGAAATAATTCTATACTAACTGTATATCTATTCAGAAAGAAAAAACATTTTGCCTACATTTACATTAATGCAGGAAAAATTTTAAATTTTGGATAAAGCAAATAATTACAAACCTGTATAAATTGATGCTCTTTATTAAATTCTTCTTCATCTTGTGCAATCAAATCAAATGCTTCGGCTTAAAAAAGAATACATTTATATAAATACATTACACTAATGCCTAAACAAACACTAGCACACATATACAAGTTAGTAAAATAAAATACTAAGGAAATAAAGCTGTAACAAATATGTAAAAGCTTGCACTCATGACTGAGGCATCTGTATTAAATGCTTAAGTCTGTGGTTATCAAACTTTTGCTAAAGAACATCTTGCTATAGCTGACTTTATCACTAACTTACCCCAATTTACTCAGGGGCTTTACAATGGAATCTTTTTCTTTCTAAAATTAATTTTAGCTTTAGAGAGCTTGGCACTCTTGAATTGAGGCACTCACTCATACATCCTGGTGGAATTTCATCAGGAGTCATCAGACTGATAAGCCCTCTATAAGCCTGTCATGAAGATGGCTGCAAGAGTGTCCCAGGACCCATTTGCCTCTCATTCCAGGAAACCCCAGTCTGGACAAACAAGGACTGGGAGTCCCCTAATGTCTGCCTTCAAGGCTCCTGCAGAGCCCCTCAGCTCCCCCTGGGGAAAGGAACGCCAGCCTAAGCACACTCTCAACCCCAGGCCAAAGGCCATAACTAAAATGTCTCAGAGGCATGGGGCAAATGGGCAAAGAGGCCCAGGGCAAGGAAACACAACTGGGAGTGGGGTGGATTCGTGCAAACTAAGAGGCCCAAGACCCTGCTTGAGGCATCAGAATTGCCAACAAACTTTAAATATGTTGGTGAAATAAGAAAGGTCTGCCGGCCACATGCCAGACTGCCTGGCTACGGCACTCTGGGCCTCTGTCTGACACTGCAAAGTTGGAACAGAAAGGAGAAAACTGAATGGCTACCCAGAGGGGACAGTCTACTCAAGGCCCAAACATGAGGGAGGCTCCCCACTATCCCTAATTGTGTCCATCAAGGACCAATCAGATCCACATTGCTCCTTTGGAATCCTAGACTGTGTCCCACATTCATAACCTGAGAGACAAAAGAGAAACAGACAGACACAGGATATATCTGTTCAGGAAAAGCAGAGCACCAAAGACCACTAAAGCTTCCTACCTGTCAGAAACAATGTTAGTTCTTCACCTTGTGAAGTGACCATTTCTTATTTGAGACAATGTCTTGCTCTATTACACAGGCTAGGGTGCAGTGGTGCAATCTTGGCTCACAGTAACCTCTACCTCCTGGGCTCAAGCGATCCTCCTGACTCAGCCTCCCCAATAGCTGGGGCTATAGGCATGTGCCACCAACCCCAGCTAATTTTTGCATTTTTTTTTTTGGTAGAGATGGGGTTTTGCCATGTTGCCCAGGCTGGTCTCGAATTCCTGGGCTCAAGCAATTCACTCACCTTGGCTTCCCAAAGGGCTGGCATTACAGGCATTAAGCCAAAATGCTCAGCCTAAAAAAACAAAACAAAACAAAACAAAACAAAACACACATTCTTAACCTACAGCACAGAACCTAAGAATGAGGATCAGGAGAACTATGAAGCCCCCAAAATTATATGCAAAATTATATACTCTATATGTTTCTACAAAGATTCACTGTGGGATCTATGACTCAAGCTGTTAAAAACCACTGCCCTAAAGGATGAAAGGACCAACCAACCAAATCTGACAGCCAAGAGAAGGCAAGTAGGAAACTTGGCCCAAAGGAGGGTGATATGGTTTGGCTGTGTCCCCACCCAAATCTCAACTTGAATTTTATCTCCCAGAATTCCCACGTGTTGTGGGAGGGACCCAGGGGGAGGTAACTGAAACATGGGGGTCAGTCTTTCCCATGCTATTCTCAAGATAGTAAATAAGTCTCATAAGATCTGATGGGTTTATCAAGAGTTTCTGCTTTTGCTTCTTCCTCATTTTTTCTCTTGCCACCGCCACGTAAGAAGTGGCTTTTGCCTCCTGCCATGATTCTGAGGCTTCCCCAGCCACATGGAACTTTAAGTCCAATTAAACCTCTTTTTGTTCCCAGTTTCGAGTATGTCTTTTATCAGCAGTGTGAAAACAAACTAATACAGAGGGTAACCCAAAAGAAACTTAATTTACTTCAAGAAGTTAAATATCACCTGGTTTTTAAATAACTGACCAGACAGCTCAAAATAGTCTTATATCCCTAAGTGCTTTTACTCTGAACTATAAGGGACTCTTCAAAGAAACATCTATACTAATACTATGTTATCTTGTCTACTCATCAGAAATCAATCACAGCCAAAAGAAAGCAGAACTTCATTTTTTATGAGAACCTATGCCAATTCTTTGGCATACCTAAAACAACAATCCTCTTACACTGAATGCTTCTGAGGTTAAACATGGAAGTAGTCCATTTGTGTTTCCTCACTGTCAAACTCTTAGGCCATAAGCAGCAGCAACGCAGCAACTTGGACAGACGGAGCTGAGCTATCAGCAAGGAGGAAGCTGGGTATGGGGAAGAGGAGGAGGCAGGCTCTCTTAAGGGACTGTTCTGAATAAAGTCTGTAAGTAGGCAAATTTTCATTTAAAATGACTTGGATGTAACAAGATGACGCCCTTTTCTCCAACCTTCCTCTTCTGAATATATACTTCTATTACATTTTTAAAGTTCCTTTCTCCTTTCCAGTAAAAAGGCTCCCATTTCATTAATGCTACCTCCACCCCTATTTCCCTGGATCTAGTCCATCCTTCCTAGTACCCATCCACTCTTTCTGTTCACCAACCTTTTTAACAGCTTTCCATCTCCCCAACTCCCTTCCCTCCCCACCATGCTAGTCATCCTTTCCAACCAGACTAGTATTCATTCCCTAAGCACAAGGATGGTTTCATTCAATCTTTCCATTATCATTTCCTATTTTTTCTTTAATAGTAATACATCTAATAATTCAAATTTAAAAGGTGTACATATGATACCACAATAAAGAGCTTTTCAAAGTTAACCAAAGACTTAAAAGGGTATATACTGAAAACTATCTCACCATCCCTGACCCTAGTTTCCCACACCCCAGAAGCAACCAACAGTTAAAATATCCCTGAAATGTCTATGTGAATTTTTGATTTTTGAGTTCAAGTAGCTAGAGATTCCTGTAGTCAGTATCTTCTTATTTTTCCATTGTGTGTCTTTACAAATATCTGTATGTGCATCCTCCCCTCTCCTACCTTTCTACACAAATGTTAGAATACGTTATGTGCTTTGAAGTGGATTTTACATAATTTATTTTAGTGACCATTCCATTTGAGTAACTAAAGAGCTCCTTTACCATTCTGTATGGCCACAGGGTACTTCTTTGTATGGATGCACCTTAATGTATACCCTATTTTGTTCTACATTGCATCCAACCTTGTTATTACAGACAATGCTGCAAGTAATGAGCTTGCACATACATCATGTACCATTTGTGCAAGTGTATCTGAAGAATAAATTCCCAGAAGCAGAACTGCTCAGTTACAGGACAGCACATAGGTAACTTTGCTAGTTACTGCAATGTCATTATAGCTAGAGGCTGTGCCAAGAATGGACTAGTATACCTGTGTCCCTCACATCTTTGCCAACATAGTTTTATTACCAAATTTTTGGATCACTACCAAGGAAATACTGAAAAATACTATGATTGGTCAGATTTGCACTTAATTTCTTTCCATGAATAAAAATGAACATTTTTTGTTGTACATTTAACAAAACCATTTTTATTTTTCTATAAATTATTTCCTATTTTTCGGTAGTTGGTCTTTTTCTTACTATTTATTAGAATTGTTTATTTATTAGGAGAATGGGCTCTAAACCCATAATATAAATTGCAAATCTTTCATTCTCAGTTTGATCGCTAATTTTAAAAAACATTTTATGATAGAGAAGTGAAGTATACAGCTCAAGGAATTTTCACAATCTAAACATATCTGGGTAGCCAACAGCACAAATTAAGAAGCATAACACTGCCAATACCCAAACCACCCCAGCCTGGCTTCCCTTGCTATCTGCCCATCCACGTGTAACCACTGCCCTGCAGCTGGCTCTGCAGGAGTGCACTGCTGAGCTGTATATAAACAGAACTACAGACTGTGTGTTCCTGGTCGGCTTCATGTCATTCCACATGTTCCTGAGATTCGTCCATGTTGGTGCATGTAGTTGTATATCATTCATTCCCACTGCAACCTAATATTCCAGGGTATGAGTAAACATAATCCATTCTATGGCAGTGGGAGGGTAGGGTGGTTCTGCAGTGACTTAGAAACTTCCACTACTAATGGGAATTTGAGAATCTGGGGCTGATACAAATATGCTGCTATAAACATTTTAGTATGTCTTTTGGTGAATATGTATGACCTATCTGTTGTGTATGTACTCAGGTGTAGAATTATTAGGTTATAATGTATGAAGTTCACAAAGTTCACCTTTACAAGACACTGCCAAATGGGTTTCCAAAGTGGCTGTACCAATTTATACTCCCACCAGCAACACATGGGAATTCCATGATCTTTTAAGTGATAAATATCCACCGCTCAGTCTGCATCATCGTTTTCCTTAGATCAAGATATCACTGAGCAAGTCCTAACTGCAACTCAGCTTCACACTTCTGACCCCTATTTCCACTAATGACTACTTCTGCCTCAAACCACAATCACCCAAAATCTACTTTCTTCTGACTCCTTGACTCAGGTAATGGTATTGCCATTGCCCCAAGTAACTCAGACCACAGACCATCCTCTCTTCCTGTCTTTCTACTAACCCCTGAAGTCCAGCCATCAAATCCTAACCATTTTACCTCTATGTCTTTCATTAGCTACTCTCTTCATTTTCACTGGGACACTTAGATTTCTACAACATCCTAAGAATGCTACCAAATGACCTTTACTGCCAGGAGAAGACTCACCAATCAAGTTCTACCAGCAACTAGTCCTGCCACTTTCCAGGCAGGCCTCAATCTTGGGCATAGTGGTCAAATCTTAAACCACTCCCTGGCCCTACTGACTTCTCCAGCTTCACCTCCTAGCCTCTGGCCGCTCTCCCTTCATCCTGCCATAAAGCCTGGCCACACTGGACCATGCACCTTCTCAAACACATCCACACTTCACCATCCGATTCCCTTCCAACGAGGCTTTTCCACCACCTGAAATTTCTCATGCCCCCAAAGGATTACCTGTTAAAACTCTACTTCAAAAGTGGCTTCCTATGTGAAATTCTTTTGCTACCTACTCACGCAACATTTGTTTCTCCTCTAAATTCCAATGCTTTTGGTTTGAGTCTCTCACGATGCCAATGACTGTGTATTGTATTCTTGTCCCAGCCCTCTGGGCTGATGGACAGTTTCTTAAGGATTGGCATGCTTCCTTATTTATCACTGTAATTCTACAACATGAGACATTTTTGAAAGAAGCTTAGTACAAGTAGTAGATGGAATAATTTCTTCCTCTGGCACAAACCTATTAACAGTAAGGCCAGGCCTGACAGGCCCATGAGCACCGTGGCTCCTTCCAGTTACAGAAAAGCTCAGCCCTAAGGGTTGCAGCACAGCATCTTCACAGACTCAGGCTCAAAATGCTATGACCTGGCATTGTGCAGAGTTAAACCAGCTTCTATATTCGCTGTCAGAGATGGTGCTGATCAACAACCTAACTGCTTCTTTTAACACTTTTATCCCTTGAGATTTCGTTATCTTTTGGTTACTTTTCTTCCATCATTTCTACCACACATCCTAGCTTTCATGGACTGGTTTTTGTAACTGCTGATTTATCAAGACATTTCCTTTGCTCAGGTCAGAATTTTTAAAGGGACAAGCAAAGCCTAAAGTCCCTTCCAGTCCTGCAATACTATGGGGTCTACACAGAAGTATAAGAATGCTATTCTTACTCATCACCTTTGCTTAAGGATATGGCTTGGCTCATTCTACAATGATTAAGATTGGCTAACTAAAACCTTGGGTCCTATAAAAGCAAGTGAGGTGCTTCCAGAATACAGTGATAGCCCAGAAGGGATCTGATGTGGCTGACCAACATATATAGAGTAATCTCAGAAAGATCAGAAACAGTGAAAATGGTATAATAAATGTTTATCCGTATACTTACAACCAGATCTGAAGTCTTCATTCATCTCATCACTTAGAAATATATTTAAATTTTGTTTGCTATTAAAAGATGTGTAGTAGGCAAGGTCCGTCACCCACCTACCCTCTTCATTTTGATAGACCACACTCTGTGGGAGATCTCTTTCTAAAAAATAAAATTCCAAAAATATCCAATGATACATGTAATAACTAAAATGATAAAAAATTCTCAATTTTTAAAAAAATTTAGTTGACTACCTTAGTTATCAACAGTACTGAAGTCTTCCAAAACTAGTTAGAAAAAGAAAAGCCCATTTCCCTAAAAGAAAAGTATCTCTTTGATGGAAGATAAGCCAGCATCAATTACAAAAAAAAGTCTATAATGGAGAATGAGGCATAAAGAAAAAGAATGTTAAGACTTAGTTAGAAAGGCATATATTCACTAGATCTCTGATGAAAGATAACATTTCTGAGCAGTTCTCCCTGTACTGGTAGATTTAAAATTTTGCTTAAACTATAAAACACTTAAATATTTAATATGAAAGACTGGCACATTTCACATGGAAATATATCCTATTGAAAACATACAAACATCTATTTCTTTCATTCTATTTTTTTTGAAAGCCCACTTACTGTCTTTATTCTTTTCAATGGACTCGTGACATTCACATGTTCGCCTTTCAGAAGCTGGTGACCAAACAGCATCAGCGAAATTAATTCCACTGCCACTAATAGGCTTCAAAGATGCTACATCCATATTTTCTTGAATGGACACTTTTGGAGTCTCAGTGTTTAAACATCCATCCATGTGCAAGACTGTCTTATTTTGATGAGGACACTCTGCCCCCTGTTTTACAGGGTCATTTGGGTCAAAGCCACCATCGGCATTTGCATCATGAAAATTATCAGAGTTAAGTTTCATGTCAGGAGCCCTGAGGGTCTTCACCAGAACATCTTTTCTTGCACTTTCCTTTCAAAAAAAAAAAAAAGGAGAGATCCAAGATGGCCGATTAGCAACAGCTCAGGAATGTAGCTCCCAGTGAAAGCGCAGAGAACGAGTGGACACCGCACTTTCCGACGAATTTTTGTTGCCCACAGACCGGGAGATTCCCGGCAGAGGAGCCACACG
>CAUYQU010076494.1:0-51252 GCA_963574635.1 Cheracebus regulus
GTACATATAACTTTTTCCAGTAAATTTTAAATCATTTTAATTACCTAAAAATCAGAATATTTAATCTTTTTTTTTTTTTTTTTTTTGAGTCTTGCTCCGTAAGTCGAGATCACACCACTGCACTCCAGCCTGGGTGACAGAGTGAGGCTCTGTTTCAAAAAAAAAGAAAAAGCTCACATAACACTGGACTTCTCCTTTTTATGCAGAATTAGCCGGTTCTCTTTGGCTGCCACCTAGAGACAGGCCATAAGTGTTCCACTTTGCTCCAGTCCCCACCACTCCCTATTATCTCTCTGTCTGGAAGCCTGCCTCATGCAGGTAAGGACATGTGCCTGGAGGCATGTTGCTCTGTGACTCCTGCTCCAAACCATGACACATAGTGATGTCTAACAGGTAATAAAAGGGTCTTCAGAAAAGGAAAAACAAAAACTTCTGTGGCAGAGACTACTGAATGCCTTCACACTATTTAGTCTCCTTCCTCTTCTCTAATAGGAATCAAAAATTTTTGAATCCTGAGATGAGTTTAGCCAAAGGACTACATTTCTGCACTTCCTTTGCAATGGGCATGGCCATCCATGAATAAGCGGAAGGCAGTGGGTGGGGTGCCCAGGAGAGTTCTTTAAGGGACCGACTCAGTTGAGAGGTGGGCCCTTTCGCCACTCACCACCCCTCATTCTTTTTGGTTGGAATACAAATATGATGGCTGGAGCACCAGCAGCCATCTTGGGACTGAAGAAAAAGGCCAAAGGAAACATAGCCATCTCAGCACTGGCAACACTGAGCCTCTGAGTACCACTGACTGCTCATCCCTGGCATTTATGTGAGAAAATAAACCCTAGCAATAATTGACTCTAATTTCTACCTGAGACATTACTAAAGATTAATGGTATTTGCCATGTTCCAAGCGTGATACTAAGGTTTTCACATAATCACTCATTTAATCTCTACCACAATCCCACTATGTAGGTGCCCTTCGTGATTCATTTCACAGAACAGTCAACCAAGGCGCAGAGTCCACCAGCCCGCAGCTTAGGAGGAGCTTGCCCTGGTAGTTTAACTAAGGCTCTCTGCATCCAGGGATCATGCTCAGGTTAGATAGGAAAAGTGGGTGCTGCTAAGGGGCAGGTGAGCAGGTTCCCACCTTACGTCTCCCAATAACCTGCATGAGCCCCGCATCACACACCCTCAGTGTCCCCCTCTGCAGATGGGGCTGATCTTCCAGGCTCTGGTGTCCACAGACTGTTATGAGGCTCCTCTGAGTTCCCAAATTTCAACAGCTTTAAAAACCCTGCGGTTTGTGCAAATACAAAGCATTACTCCCTTTTTTTTTTTTTTTTTTTTTTTTGAGATGGAGTCTCATTCTGTCACCCAGGATAGAGTGCTGTGGTGTGATCTCAGCTCTCCGCAACCTCCACCTCCCAGGTTTCAGCGATTCTCCCACCTCAGCCTCCTGAGTAGCTTACAGGTTCCCACCACCATGCCTGGCTAATTTTTGTATTTTTAGTAGAGATGGGGTTTCACCATGTTGGCCAAGCTGGTCTCCAACTCCTGACCTTAAGTGATCCACCTGCCTTGGCCTCCCAAAGTGCTGAGATTACAGGCATGAGCCACCGCCCTGGTCAGCATTAATCTTTTTTTTTGAGACAGAGTCTCACTGTGTCACCCAGGCTGGAATGCAGTGGCATGATCTTGGCTCACTACAACCTCTACCTCCTGGGTTCAAGCAATTCTCCTGCCCCAGCCTCTCAAGTAGTTAGTATTACAGGGGCACACCACCATGTCGGCTAATGCATTACTCTTCTTAAACCTTGGAAATCACAACAGAGCTGCACAAAATCACTGTGCCTGGCCAAGGGCTGATTCTTCTAAATTCAATTTTATTGAGGTCTAACTTATACACAATGAAATTCATCCTTTTTAGCTGTACAGTTCTGCTAATATTGCAACACATGCCATTGTGTGACCCTGGTCACAATCAAGCTACAGAACATTTCCACTCCCCCTAAAATTCCCTCGTGTTGCTCTTTAGTCAGTCCCCACCCCTACCCTCAGCCCATGGCGACTAGTGATATTTTTTCTGTCCCTACAGTTTTGCCTCCTCTAGCAAGTCACACAAGTGGAATCAGTCAGGAGGCAGCCTTTTGAGTCTGGCCCTTTTGCTCAGTACAACGCATTGGAAATTCTTCCATGCTGCTGTGGGCTGGCTTTTTATTGTTGAATAGCTTTCCGCTGGAAAGATATACCACAGTTCATCCATTCATCTGTTGATGGACATTTGGTTTGTTTCCAGTTTTTGGTGATTATGAATTAAGCTATTCTAAACATTCACGGACAGGTTTTTGTATGAACATTTGTTTCTGTTTATCTTGGATAAATATCTGAGATATATCTAGGAGGTTTTCCACAGTGCCGGGGCAATTTTGCATCTCCACATGCGGTCTTCAAGGGTTCGTTTTCCATACCTCACCAGCATTGGGATTGTCTGGTGTCTTTCTTCGGAGGGGGATGTTTTGTTTGTTGGCATTCTAGTATGTAGTGGTATCTTTCTGTGGTTTTAATTTGCAGATTTCCTAATGACTAATGCTGTTGAACATCTTTTCATTAGTTTATTGGCCATCCATATATATTCTTTGGTGAGGTTGTTAAAAGAAAAACTTCAGCCGAATTAAATTTAAAGGAATTTGAGCAATGAACGATTTGCAAACGTGACAGCCCCCAGAGTCACAGCTGACTCAGAGAGACTCCAGGGGTGCTTCGTGGTCAGACCCAATTTATAGTCAAAAAAAAAAAAAAAAAAAAGAAGTGGCATACAGAAGAGAGGTACAGAAGCATCTGGATTGGTTACAGCCTGGCGTTTGCCTTGTTTGAACACAGTTTGAACACTCAGCAGTGTGCGGGTGACTGAGTATGGCTGCTGGGGCTGGTCAATTCTCAGCGATTGTTACAGGTGCATACCCCTAAATTAGGTTTTCAATCTCATCTACCTATTCAGTTAGGTTATGGTTCCTCCACAAGGACTCAAACATAGAGTCTGCAGTCCTTCTCAGGCTATATTTCGTTCGCCTTAACAAGGTGTTGTTTCAAATATTTTGCTCATTTTTAATTGAGTCATTTGTTTTCTTATCATTGTCTTGTGAGAGTTATTTATACATTCTCCATTCCAGTCCTCTATCAAATAATATGTGTTTTGCAAATCTATTTTCCCAGTCTGTGGCTTGTCTTTTCATTTTTGTAACAGTGTCTCTTGAAGAGCTGTAGTTTTCATTTTGATTAGTCAATTTATCAATTTGTTCATTTACATTTTATGCTTTTTGTATTTTGTCTTTTTTTTTGAGACCGAGTTTCGCTCTTGTTGCCCAAGCTGGAGTGCAATGGCGTGATCTTGGCTCACTGCAACCTCCACCTCCTGGGTTCAAGTGATTCTCCTGCCTCAGTCTCCTGAGTAGCTGGGGTTACAGGCATGCCCCGCCATGCCAGCTAAATTTGTATTTTTAGTAGAGACAGGATTTCTCTATGTTGGTCAGGCTGGTCTTGAATGCCAACCTCAGGTGATCTGCCTGCCTCAGCCTCCCAAAGTGGGATTATAGGTGTGAGCCACCACGCTTGGCTTTGTGTTCTATCTTAAAAAGACTTGTGCCTAATCCAAAGTTATGAAGATTTTCTATTATGTTTTCTTCTAGAAGTTTGATTGATTGATTGATTGAGATGGAGTTTCACTAGGTTGCCCAGGCTGGAGTGCAGTGGTATGATCTCAGCTCACTGCAACCTCCATCTCCAGGGTTCAAGCGATTCTCCTACCTCAGCCTCCTGAGTAGCTGGGATTACAGGCACGCGCCACCACACGTGGCTAATTTTTTTATATTTTTAGTAGAGATAGGGTTTCATCATGTGAGCCAGGCTGGTCTCAAACTCCTGACCTCGGGTGATCCACCTGCCTCCGCCTCCTAAAGTCCTGGGATTACAGGTGTGAGCCACTGTGCCCAGCCTATAGTTTCAGTTTTTACACCGAGATCTATGATTGATTTCAACTTTTTAAAAGAAATCAATGTTGAGATGTGGGTTGAAGTTCATTGTTTTGTGTATGGATGTGCAACTGTGGCCGCACCATTTGTTGAAAGACTTTCCTTTTTGCATTGAATTGCTTTGACACTATTATTGAAAATCACCTGACATGAAAGGTCGGGGTCCCTTTCTGAATTCTGCTTTCTCTTCCATTGATCAGCATGTCGTTGCCTTCATTAATAACACGCTAATGCCTGCATCTGGTAAATACTGTATCAATGTTAGCACTTGCCATATTTTATCATTCAAAAAGTAAACTTAATTTTGGAATTTCTTTACTTGGAAAATTTATTTTTGGATAATAAATGATGGAAAAAGTTGCAAATCTAGAACCGAGATTTCCCTTATATCCTTCTTCTCACACCTAGCTTCTCCTGGCATGAACGTTTTACATGTCCATGGTACTTTTTTTTAAATCAAAGCAAACACATGAACATTGGCACAGTACTATTAGCTAAGCTGTATATTTAAATGTCACCAGTTTCCATTAGTGGCTGTTCTCCCTGTTCCAGGGTTCAATTCAGAATAGCACATTGCGTAGAACCTTGGGTTTTTAGATGCATCTTTTAACATCTCTCAGGATGCATCTTATAATAATCAGATGCATCTTATAGTCCATGGAGCTTTATACATTGATAGCTAGGGTTTTTTTTTTGTTTCATATTGGCATATAGTATGCCTTAAATTTAATGCAACAGGGTATTATTATTACTTGATCTCCTTAAACCTCAACTTCTTCATATGTAAAATGAAAATAATGCTAGGACTCACCTCATAGAGATGTGGAAAGACAAATGAGAGACACACAAAAGGAAGTGCCCGCAGAAAGGTTGGCACATGAGCCCTTGTTAATTAATGGTGGCATTAAACCCAAGCGTAAGCTCTATCCAGTGCACCTAGGGGTCAGTGAGCGGGCCTCTCCTTGCCTTTCCCTATGTCGAGGAAATGCCTGGAGCCGGATTTCTTAGCAGCTTTCCTTCAAACAAGAGCCCACAGGAATAGCTACTGATTAAAATAATAAAGTTTCAGGTGACAGCATTTGCAGAAGAACCTGTAAATGTAATAAGAGTCCAGTTGCTGGGAGGCTCAGATAGCTACCTCCTCCGGGAGATCTGAAGCCGCATTTCAAGTTTGCCAGCAAATTTGCTTTCATTAGTACAAGACCCTGACCCTTTCTCCTTGGAATGTCTGGGCCCAGGCCTCTTGTCCTGGGTCACTTCTCTCTTTTTTTGCTTTCACTTTCTGAAACACATTCCCTTGTTTTATCTGCTTGAGTTTTTTAAAATTATACAAGCGGCCAGGCGCAGTGGCTAACTCCTGTAATCCCAGCACTTTGGGAGGCTGAGGCGGGTGGATCACCTGAGGTCAGGAGTTTGAGACCAGCCTGACCAACATGGAGAAACCCTGTCTCTACTAAAAATACAAAATTAGCCAGGCGTGGTGGCACATGCCTGTAATCCCAGCTACTTGTGTGGCTGAGGCAGGAGAATTGCTTGAACCAGGAGGCGGAGTTTGCAGTGAGCCAAGATCATGCCATTGCACTCCAGCCTGGGCAACAAGAGCGAAACTCTGTCTCAAAAAAAAAAAAAAAAAAATCATATAAGCAACACATCTGTTGCGGATACAGTGGAAAAATGAGATGAAAGGAAAAATGTAAAACAGGCCTGTAATTTCATCACTCAGAGATCGTCACTGGATACAAAATATTGTTCTTTTTCTGGTTGTTAAAATATAGCACTCATTGTCAAATAAATGAGAAATTATAGAAAAAGCATAAAAGCAAAACATTCTCTTCTCATGTCACCATCCAGTTTACCAATGTGTAACATGTAAAATGTTCATGTCTGTGCTTTCATATGTACTTAAAAATATTACAGGTTCTAGTACCTGGGGCAGGCTCTGGGGGAAGGCCACTTGGATTTAAATTTTGTCTGTCACCAACTAGCCATGAGCAGCCTATATGACTTCTTTAGGTCTCGGTCTCCCTGTTAAATGGGAATATCATTGAAACCTACTTCAATTATTGAGAACATGACCTGAGATACAGTACCTAAAAGTCCTTAGCTGGCTGGGCACTGTGGCTCACGCCTGTAATCCCAGCACTTTGAGAGGTGGGAGGATCCCACTAGCCCAGGAGTTCAAGACCAGCCTGGGCAATATGACGAAACCCCATCTCTACAAAAAATAAAAATATTAGGGCCGGGCGTGGTGACTCAGGCCTGTAATCCCAGCACTTTGGGAGGCAGAGAGGGGTGGATCATGAGGTCAAGAGATCGAGACCATCCTGGCCAACATGGTGAAACCCTGTTTCTACTAAAAATACAAAAAATTAGCCAGGTATGGTGGTGCGTGCCTGTAGTCCCAGCTACTAGGGAGGCTGCGGCAGGAGAATCCCTTGAAACTGGAAGACGGAGGTTGCAGTAAGCCGGGATCGCGCCATTGCATTCCAGCCTGGCGATAGAGTGAGACTCCATTCCAAAAAAGAAAGAAAGAAAGAAAATATTAGCCGGGTGTGGTGATGTGCACCTGTGGTCCCAGCTACTCGGGAGGCTTAGGCAGGAGAACTGCTTGAAACTGGAAAACGGAAGTTGCAGTGAGCTGAGATTGGGCCATTACACTCCAGCCTGGGCGACAGAGTGAGAACTTGTCTCAAAAAAAAAAAAAGGAAAAGAAAAAAGTCCTTACATATGGTGGTTGGCACAGAGTGAGCCTTGAAAAATGGCTGTGATGATTGGTGTGCTTGTTTTCAATTGCTGCCTAACAACCACACAAGCTCAGTGGCTTAAAACAGCACCGTCGATCATCTCACATTTATGATCTCACTGTTTTCGCGGCAAAGGATTCCAGGCACAGCTTAACTGGCTCTTCAGCTCTGGGTCTCACAAGGCTGCCGTCAAGTTGCTGGCTGAGGCTGGGTTCTCCCCCTGGAGGCTCAGGGTGCTCTCCCAGGCAGATGTGGTTACTGGCAAAGTTGATTTTGCTGCAGCTGCAGAACTCATGGCGCTTGCTGCTTCGGGATAGCAGAAGCATGGCTGCTGCTGTGAACACGCCCTTCTTCCTTCTCTGATCTCTAGAGCCTCTCTGAAAAGGCTCACCTGATGAAGTCAGGCCCACCCAGGATTCATCTCCCTTTGATGAACCCAAAGGCAGTTCCTACAGCACCTTAATTACATGAGAAAATCTCTTTATCTTTGTCCTAGGACATAATAACATAATCACAAGTGTGATATCCTACCATATTCAAGGTCCTGCCCACACCAAGGGGAGGCAGTTATCCAGGCCGTGAACCACAAGGGTAGGGAATCTTGGGGCTATCTTAGAATTCTGCTTACCATAGGTAGTGTTCATAGGGCTTTCTTGTCACCCTGTGTTTTAGTGTGGGGGCAAACTAAAGGGACTTAATCTGTTTCTAGTGGTTTTATACTTGGTCAAGACCATCTCATCTATCTGACCAACCATTGGAATTGAATGTTGAAATAGCTTGGATTTGTGGCTGGGGAGGCCTTAGGAAACTTTCTTTTTCTTTTCTTTTTTTCTTTTGAGACAGAGCCTCCCACTGTCGCCCCGGCTGGAGTGCAGTGGTGCCATCTCAGCTCCTGCAACCTCTGCCTCCCAGATTGAAGTGATTCTGCTAGGATTACATTATGAACCATTGCACCCAGCCAAGCAGTTGAATTCTAAAAACATTGATAAGTAACTAGTTTATTCATTCATCCTGCAAGTAACTCTGCGCCCCTGGAAACCCTGAGCTTAGTGCTGAAACACAGAAACTCATGTGGGCACTAAAGATGCTGGGATCTCTTCTGAGCACTTGCTCTACCCAAGTGCTGTTGTTGGGGTGTTCCTTGAATTAGCTCATTTATGCTTGAAACAAGCCCGTGATGGAGGTTGACCCCCTAGGACCCCCATTTTGCAGAGAAATTGATGTGAAGAGAGATTGTTTAACCTGGCCAAGATTGCACAGCTAGAAAGCAGTGAGGCTGAGATGGGACCCAGACATCTTACTCCAGAGCCCACGCACGGCACCACCCTCCATCCTGTGAGCCCCATGCTCACGGGCACGGCCTCTTGGCTTGGAGGTGAACAAGCTCCTTTCCCCTGCCGGAATGCCTGTCTCTGACTCTCTCTGGACAGGTGGGAGGGAGAGGAGGAAGGGTCGGCCTGCTGGCAAACCATGGCCACAAAGAAAGTGACCTCGGCTCCCCTGGGCTGAGGGGGCAGACTGAGTCATGGACAGGGATGTTTCAGGGACCCCAGTGACCACATCCTCTGCCCCTGGCAGGGGCCAAAAAGAAAGGGCTGGAACATCTCCCTGAAGAGTGACACAGGGCAGCCACGTCCCCTCAGCAGATCTGGCCAGTTCTGAGTGTTTTCTGTCCATCAAAAATCTACCCAATGAGTATAGTTTAGATGCCCCCTCCATTTCCTCTGGTTAGTCTTTAGCAGGGAGAAGGATTAGGGAAGTTGAGAGCAGACATCCTTAAAGAATCTGGACACATCTGGTTCCTTGCAAAGCTACCTCTGTGCAGCAGGTGAAGGTGGAGACAGGGAGTCTGAGTGTGGATGACCCAGTGACTAGGTGCAAATGCTGCAATCCTGGGCGGAGCTATGAAACCACGTGAAACCACTCTGTGCCTCGGTTTCCCTGAGTGGAAAGTGGGGCTAATGTCAGTCTTTGCCTTCCAGGGTTGCAGGTAGGACCACATGAGACAATGCACGCGAAGCGCTAAACACCTCATCTCGGATGGGGAGCCTGGGCACAATTCCCACCACTCAGGTGGCGGTGCGACCTCACCACTGCGCACTACGGTGTCCGTGTCAGAAAAATGCACTTGCACTCCTTAAATCTACAAAAATGAAAAACATCTTTATAAAGAAGATGGGAAGCTCAGAAATTGTGAGTTATGATTTGCGAACAACATGGCTTTCCTCTTCCCACAAAGGCAATGGCCCCGGCAGAGGCTGTTGGCCCCTCTCCCCCTCAGGCCCTGCCCTCCTCCAGTGCCACTGCTCCCTGCAAACATGCAGGTGACCTTACACCCCCGAGGTTCCCTAGGTCCCTGTGCCTGGAGCCACATATCCCTCCTGGGCCTTAGGCCCGCCTCCTGGCCACAGTCGTTGGCAATGAGGTGGGCGCTGGATGTAGCTGACCCGATCAAAGTCCTTCCCTTTCAAATGGGCCTTAGAGGGGAAAACTCACTTCGAGGCTCCCAGTGCCTCTGCCCTCTGTGAACTGCACAAACCTGGAATAATTTCCTCCTGGGCATCTGGCCTGGGCGAGGCTGGGGGCTGCCCAAGGGCAGGAAGACCAAGGTCCTGTCTACTCATGAGAGCCCAGCACTCAAGGCTCATGCTGCCCCATGGCGGGCGGTTAATCAGAATTTGATGAATGAGTGAATGAATGAGCAGTTCTGCTTTCTCCTCTTTTCAGAAGACTGCAGCTTTTCTTTTATTCTTTTTTCTTTCTTGCTCATTTATTTTAATTTTTCATTAATGGATATTTCAAACTTGAGTATAGTCAAAGAACCCCCCAAATACCGACTTCAGCAACGATCGTTCTGATGTTGTTTTTTCATATTTCCTTCTTTCCTCTATGAGGAGGGTAGAGGTGCTATTTTAAAGCAAATCCCAGACACTGAATCATTTTGTTCCCGAATACTTCAATATGTATCTTGAACACGTAAATATTTTTTACAAATAACCATAATCACACTCTCACACTTAACAAAAACAATAATAATTTCTTAATATCACACAATACCCAGACCATGTTCAAATTTCCTCCATTATCTCAAAAACTGTCTATGTAGGTTTGCTCAAATCTTATTGCATTATGATCATACTGAGGTCTCAGCTGGAATTTATTTGGTTGAAAGTGACCAAATGTTAGCCACTGGGATGTTTCTAGCTGCTCCTTGGAAGTAGGTTTTCGTGGTTAAGAGGCCTAAGAAATACTGAGTTCCAGAAAGTGAGGCTATCCCCATCCCTCTCCCTTCTTTAGAAGGCTAAAGCATATGGTGAATCTGAATATAAAAGAGATTTTTGCAAACTCGGTTGATCTTGGAAATTTTTTTTTTTTTTTTTTTTTTTTCCTGAGAAAGAGTCTTTCTCTGTCGCCCAGGCTGGAGTGCAGTGGCGGGATCTCAGCTACTGCAATGTCTGACTCCTGGGTTCAAGCCATTCTCCTCCCTTCGCCTCCTGAGTAGCTGGGATTACAGGCACCCGCCACCATGCCTGGTTAATTTTTGTATTTTTAGTAGAGATGAGGCCAGTCTAGTCTTGAACTCCTGACCTTGAATGATCCACCTGTCTTGGACTCCCAAAGTGCTGGGATTACAGGCATGAGCCATCCCACCATACCCGGCTGATCTTGGCAAATTTTGAGTTCATGCATTCTTGTATGAAGGTGATATCTCTCCCAAAGGGGTTTGGTTCTTCAGTGGCAAAAAAAAAAAAATTTTTTTTTTTTTTGGTAGAGTTGGAGTTTCACCACATTGCCCAGGCTGGTCTCAAACTCCTAAGATCAAGCGGTCTGCCTGCCTTGGCACCCAAAAGTGCTGGGATTTCAGGCGTGAGCCACTGCGCCGGGACTAGAAATCCTACTTTTTATGTATAAAGCCCACTTGCGCATTCACTACATAAATAGATACAGTGTATATCTATGGCATTAAAATTGCACATAGAGGGAGTGGTAAATAGAGAAAATGTTCTAGAAAATCTCCTTAGAACTGTGGAAATGAAAAAATAAATGAAGAAACAGTATTTTATTTTCCATCTGCACCTTAGTTCCCACATCTGTAAAATTGGGATAATAATCGCGCCTAATTCAGAGTTGCAAGATTTAAACGCATTTACAGAGTGCCGGGCTCCTTAGAAGTGCTACATATGTGTTAGTTATTATTGTGGTTGTTGTTCTTGATGTTTTTGGAGCATTTTGTAGGTGTTGGGAAATTAAAGAGCACAGTTCTGGGGTCAGATGGACTGGGTTTGGAGACCTTCCTTCAAATTTGTGACTATTCCATTTTCTCATCTGCAAATAAAATAAAACTGCTGTGCGGAGTTGCTGTCCAGGTTAAAGGGAGTAACATAAGCAAAGTCCCTGGTGCGTATTAACCAACTATTATTATTATCCCTTTCTGCAGATGCGCAAACTGAGGCCCCAAGCCCTGGAGAGATGTGCTCAGACAGATGTGCAGGTACCCCTACTCCAGCCCATCAAGGCTCCTGGGCTGCAGCCTTCATTCCGCCAGCCTTTGTTCCGCCACATTCCCCAGAAGTCACACCTCCCGCTCTGCCTCCCTCCCACATCACAGGAGTCTGCGAGCATCCAA
The DNA here is from genome assembly GCA_963574635.1 of Cheracebus regulus. Classification (NCBI taxonomy): domain Eukaryota; kingdom Metazoa; phylum Chordata; class Mammalia; order Primates; family Pitheciidae; genus Cheracebus; species Cheracebus regulus. The sequence goes on from CAUYQU010076494.1 coordinate 11,394, forward strand.
CCCAGTTCAAAAACCTTTGACAGGTGTGAGTTTCTTGGTGTTGTTGCCTTTTTAAAAACAGCTTGCAACTTTGCCTTTGTCTAACAGAGCAGCGGTGAAAGCGGAGAACCTGTAAGCCTCCCTGGTCCCTCTGCCAAGCACTGCCTCGGGTCAACCAGAGCTGCCAGCTCTGTTATCTATTCTGCTGGAGGTGGTAAGGGCAGACCCGGTGCTGGGACTCACCAGGGCCTCTTATGGTTTTCTTTGATTTTCTGGGTCTGAAAATCAGAGGAGGCCCTGGGTGTAACCCCCCCAAGCTGACTCCAGCAAATTCGCCCTTTCGAGCAGGGAGGCCGAGGACCCTGGGCAGTCTCAAGCCCAACTGCAGCGACATATTCTTTGTTTTTGCCTCCACCCCATCAGCTTTTGAGGGTATGTCCCTGGCAGTCCCCAGGTGTAATCCTCTGTCTGGCGGCGGCTCAGGCTCTGGGGGTGTGGAGGGAGGGTCGAGGATGCCAGCCTGGGCCATCACCCGCTTCCACAGGTCTGGAAATCAATAGCTGTGTCTGCCTTGGATGAGGGCAGAGAAACTTCCAGTGGCTTCTGTTGTGTTGTTTTTAATTTTTAACCATGGAGTCCAGCATGGGAGTCAGACTGCCTGTATTCAAGACTTATTTTCTTCCATCCTCTACTGGTGACCCCTTGAGTGACCACGGCTAAGAAATAATTAAGATAATTAAAAATCTCTCCAGGCCTCAGTTTCCTTATCTACAAAATAGACACAATGATAGTGGTTTTTTCACAGGATTCACGGGGGAAAAAGTGAAAGGATGCATTTAAACCTGCCATACAGGACACACTCAATAAATGTCAGCTGTGGCTAGTAGGGCCCTACTGAGCTGGCCCTGTCCACCTCTCAGACTTCATATCCTACCATTCCCCTCCCTCCACACTCTGCTGCAGCTGCCCTGGCCTCCCCTCCACTTCCCTCCCCTGGCTTCCCCTTTTCTCCGCTCCCCTCCCCTTCTCTCCTCCCCCCTCCCCTCCCCTCCCCTCTCTCCTCCCCTCCCCTTCCCTTTGCCCGCTCCCCCCTCCTCTTCTCTCTCCTCCCCTCCGCCTCCCTCCGCCCCCTCCCCTCCCCTCCCCTTTCCTTCCCTTCCCTGATACAAGGCAGGCTGAGCTCACTTCAAGGCTTTTGCCTTTCTGCTTCCTCTACCTGGGAAGCTTTTTTCAGATCCAGGCTCCCTACCTGCTCATTGTCTCAGATCTGGGATCACTTCTTCTAGGAGGCCACTTTCTCTCACATGACCCTGTTTTATTTGCTTTATAACCTTTACTCCCACTAGAAATGATTGGTGCATTTATCTCTTGCTTGTGTGTTGTCTGATCTACTCCTGCAAAGTAAATTTCCATGCTTAGGAACTCTACCTGTACCCCTGAGTGCCTGAGATAGCAGTGGCATACTGTACCTCGTATATCGTGGGCTGTGAATAGAACGGGCATTGCTGTCCCTGTTACACAGGTAGGGAAACCGAGGCTCAGAGCCGGCGGGTAATCTCTTGGGGCCACCAGATCCCAGCTTAGCCTTCTGTGGGACATGTGGTTGTTGGGCTTGAGAAAGGTCTCAGCTTAAACCCTGGTCATCTGGGACCCTCCTCCTGGCCAGTGGGGTCAGCTGCCGTCTGGTGTCACACTTCCTCGAGGTGTGCCCCCTCCCTTGCACCCGCCCTTTCGTGCAGGTGCTCACTGCATCCTCCCTGCCTTGCCAGATGCATGCTGTCCAGTGCAGTGGCCACTAAATCAACAGGGGCAACTTTGCTCCCACCTCCAGGGCACATGTGGTAGTGTCTGGAGGCATTTGTGGTTGTTGCATCTGGAGAGAGGGGACACTACTGGAGCTAGGAGACAGAGTCCAGGGTCGCCGCTGGATGCCCCTTAATGCACAGCCTAGCCCACACTACAGTGCTGGGGTCCAGGTTGAGAATCTCTGCCTGAGACCCCAGTGGCTACTGAGTACTTGAAATGCGTCTGGACTGAATTGAGATGTGCTGTGAGTATAAAACACACACTGGATTTCAAAGACTTAGTCTGAAAAACAGAATATAAACAATTTCATTAATCATTGACAAATATTCACTACATGTCGAAGTGATAATATTTTGGATATAGTGGGTTAACTAAAATGGAGGATAAAATTCAGTGTGCCTGTTTATTTTTATAATTTGATTTGTGGCTACTAGAAGATTTCAAATGACTTCTAGGGCTCACATCATATATTGCTTGGGTAGCACTGTGCCGGACTGGAAATCCACGAGGAAAGGGGTCTGTCTGGGTTTGCTCATCATTGTGAGTGCAGGGCTAGGCAGGAGCTTGACACGTGCTGGGTGCTCAGTAGGTAGTTACGGGAGTAGGAAGAAAGGAGGGACAGCAGAAAGGGAGGGAGGGAGAAGGAAGAAAGGAGGAAAAGAAGGAAGGAGGGATGGAGAGAAAAAAGGAGGGAGGAAGGAAGAAGGCAAGGAGGAGAGAAGGAGAAAGGGAGAGGGAGGAGAGGGGGAAACCCCGTCTCCATTAAAAATACAAAAATTAGAGAAAGAGAAGGAGAGAAGGGAGGAAAGGGGAAGAAAAGAGGGAAAGAAGGGGGAAAGGAAAGAGGGAATAGAAGGAAGGAGATACAAACATTCCCTGGAGCTGTCTCGAAATGCCTCTAAAAACCCACTGGTGAGCCCAGAATTCTCTCCCCACATCCAGTGTTTAAGGCAGCTGTCAAGGAGTGCTCCTTCCTTCTAGCTGCCCTGTCCCTGGTCCAGGCCCCACCGGTCTGGGGTGGCCTTGGGCACTCACTTCATACCCTATTTAGGAGCTTCTCCACTTGCAACCTGCTCCTGTTCCGGTCCTCATTAGCAGTGAGGAGTAGTTAGGATTGAAGATCTCAGCTGTTTGAGCCAGGAGCCTCTGGGGCAAAAATCCAGAAAACCAGGGATGCAGTTCCAGGCTTTCTGTGACTTTAATTATCTTTAGCAAATGGATTGATTTTCCCCCAAGAAAAGGGAATGAGCCCAGAACACGTATTTAGAAACTTCTGTCCTGTCCTGACAATAGGCTTTCTGAGAATACGGCGAATTCCTCACCATTACGCAACAGAGATGACTGAGCAAGTGTGAGCCATGGCCAGCTGGACGCAGCAGGATTCTGTCCCTAACATCCAAAACAGGTCAGTTTTCGGCCTGGCGCGGTGGCTCACGACTGTAATCCCAGCACTTTGGGAGGCTGAAGCGGGTGGATCACCTGAGATCTGGAGTCTGAGACCAGCCTGGCCAACATGGTGAACCCCCATCTCTACTAAAAATACAAAAAATTAGCCAGGCGTGGAAGTGGGCACCTGTAATCCCAGCTACTCAGGAGGCTGAGGCAGGAGAATCGCTTGAACCCAGGAGGTGGAGGCCGCAGTGAGCTGAGATCACGCCACTGCACTCCAGCCTGGATGACAGAGTGAGACTCCATCTCAAAAATAAATAAACAAATAAATAAATAAAAACAGGTCAGTTTTCTTCTCTGCTCTTTAAAGCTTGTGGATTGACTGGGAGCAGCTTTGAGGGGAAGGCCGATTCCAGGTGGCACTGAGGGGATGGCCAGAGGGGACATATTTGAATCATAAACCCAACAGCCATTTGATTTCTCAACTAGCTCTGCCATTGTCATCACCAAGCAGTCTGGCTTGGAAGTGAGAATTTACAGAGTTGAATGATGAATTTCTTTTTTTTCTTTTCTTTTTTTTTTTTTTTTTGAGACGAAGTCTCGCTCTTATTGCCCAGGCTGGAGTGCAATGGTGCGATCTCGGCTCATCACAACCTCCGCCTCCTAAGTTCAAGTGATTCTCCTGCCTCAGTCTCCTGAATAGCTGAGATGACAGGCGCCTGCTACCATGCCGGGCTAATTTTTAATATTTTTAGTAGAGATGAGGTTTCACTATGTTGGTCAGGCTGATCTCGAACTCCTGACCTCAGGCGATCCACGCGCCACTGCCTCCCAAAGTGCTGGGATTACAGGTATGAGCCATTGCGCCCAGCGATGAGTTTCTTTTTGTTTCTACGTTCCTGAGACTTTTTTTTTTCTTAAAGAAGATCATATTGTGCCAGTAGCCTGTTTTTTTTGTACTGAAATTGCAAAGTGCAGGAAAACAGAAAGAAACAACAAAATGACCTAGAATCCTATCACTCAGTGATCGGCACCGCAAACATCTGCCTTTCAGCCTTTTGTACATAAGAATTCATAATTTATTGTGTATAGTGTTTTGCAATATTGCTATCATATGCCATTTTAAACTGTTTTTTTTCTTTATGGCAAGAATGTTTTGTCATGACATCTAATATACAACATCACTTTAAATGACTGCATAGCGCTTCATTGTAAAAGCAAACCGACACTTATTTAAACAATTCTCTATTGTTGGATATTTAGGCTGGTTCCAGCTTTTTGCTCTTGTAAATAACTGTACAGTGGACATCCTGATACATAAGTCTTTGCACACATCTGTGATTATTTCCTTAGGGTAATTTCCTAGAAGTAAAATTACTGGTGAAATGATTCACACATATTAAGACTTTTGATAAATACCAAGGTATTTGCCTAGAAAGTTTATGACAAATAACATTGCCAACGGGAATGTGAGTCTCTCTCCCTGAGCCCTCCTCATCTTCTGCAGTCCTGGTATACATCAACGACAATGCAGAGAAAAAAATGTAAATAATTCTACCACCTGAAGAAAACCACTGTTAACAATTTAGTGAATATCTCCTCCAGATTGTTTTCTATGTACTTGTATTCATGTATGTGTGTGTGTTTCAGAAATGGAATGATGTATGTATTTTGATTTGTAACCCAGTGTTTTTTTTTCAGACCGAGTCTGGCTTTGTCACTCAGGCTGGAGTGCAGTGGTGCAATCTCAGCTCACTGCAACCTCCACTTCCAGGCTTCAAGGGATTCTCCTGCCTCAGCCTCTTGAGTAGATGGGATTACAGGCACATGCCACCATGCCTGGCTAATTTTTGTATTTTCAGTAGAGATGGTGTTTCACCATGTTGACCAGGCTAGTCTTGAACTCCTGGCTTCTAGTAATTCTCTCATCTCAGCCTCCTAAAGTGTTGTGATTACAGGTGTGAGCCACAGCTCCCGGCTTATTAATCTGATTTTTTTTTAACTGCATGTTGTCACCATCTTTTCTGAAGCATCATTCACTTCTGTGGCTTCATGTTATTACAGCAAAGTCTGTACTGTAGAATATTTCACCGATACAGACTTCAGTGCTGAGCCTGTAAGCTACTTTCAGCTTTTCCCATATAAATGATGTGAAATTACACTTCCTTCCTTATACATAGTTTTAAAATAACTCTTTAGAAATAAAATAATGATTTTTCAAGCATTTTAATATGTATTCTAGAACTCAGAACAGCTGAATCTCTTTCCTTCCTCCAGTTGTAAGCATGGCATTTCCCCACTTGGCTAACACCGTGGGTTACCGTTCTTTTCCAATATTGCTACTCTGAAAGGGATGTCATTACAACTTCCACCTCCATTGACTGATTCCTCATGAATCTAAACATTTCTCCTGTGTGCATTGCCTACTTTTATTTCCATTTCTGTGACTTGCCTGTCATCTTTCTTTAGCCTTTTTTATGACTCTATATGAGCTTTGTCTATTTTAAGAGGCTAAATACTTTGTCATGTAGGTTGGAAATATTTTTCATCGTTTTATGTCTTTTAATTGTATTAATGATGGTTTTTTATGTCCAAGGGTTTTAAAAATTAGTTAATTATAATGAATACAAGTTGCATATATTTATTGTGTACAACATGATATTTTGAAATATGTATACTTGGTAGTGGCTAATTCAGGCTAATTAGCATATGCATTCCCTCACATACTTATCATTCTTTGTGGTGAAAACACTTAAAATCTTCTCTGACTGATTTTCAAGAGTATTTTGTTATTAGGCTGGGCGTGGTAGCTCATGCCTATAATCCTAGTACTTTGGGAGGGCATGGCAGGCAGATCACTTGAGGTTGGGAGTTCGAGACCAGCCTGGCCAACATGAAGAAACCTCGTCTCTACTAAAAATACAAAATTATCCGGGTGTGGTGGCACATGCCTGTAATCTCAGCTACTCAGGAGGCTGAGGCAGGAGAATCGCTTCAACCCCGGGAGTAGACATTGCAGTGAGCTGAGATCACGCCATTGTACTCCAGCCTGGGCAACAAGAGCGAAAAAAAATAAAGAATATCTTGTTATTAACTATAGTCACCATGCAGTACAACAGATCACTTGAACTTACTCCTCCTCTCTACCTGAAGATATTTATCCTTTGACCAACCCCTGGCGATCACCATTCTACCCTCCACTTCCATGAGTTCACTGTTTCAGGAATTTATTTATTTTATTATTATTATTAAAAAAATATGGAACGTTCCTCAAATTTGCACATCATCCTTGTGCAGGGGACATGCTCGTCTTCTCTGTGTCATTCCAATTTTAGTATATGTGCAGCTGGAGCGAGCACAGTCCCAGGAATTTTGAATGCTTATGTTGACTCTTTGTGTGTTTTCCCTGGTGGTGTCTGCCTTCATAAGCCTAGAAGGGCCTTCAGGGGAATGGATTTGAGTGCCTGTAGTCACAATGGGACAGTTGGATGGATATTCAGAGCAAAGCAGCTGACACGGAATTTATAGGGTGAATGCGATGGCCCCTGGCTTCACAGAAGCTGTGACCATCACTCCGCAATGCAGCCTGGGATGTCTGTCTTTTCTTAATTTTTATAAGGAATCTGTGAGCAACTCGTTATGTGCAGAAAGAGCCCTGGACAGAATCCCGGACTCCGGCAGGGTTGCCTGCTCACCATGGAGTCTTGGTTTCCTTGTTTGTAAAGTAAAAGAATGATCCAGGATCACCTCCTTGCACTCCTAACTGCTCATGACATATGGCTGTAAATATGGCCCTAAACATCACTTCCTGTGGGGCCCTTTCTAGGTATCTCAGGCCAGAGTCCTCAAAGGAAAGACACAAAGATTTGACTATATAAACATTAACAATCCCTGGACGTTAAGAAACACCACACATAAAATTAAAAGACAAAGAACAAGCTAGGACAATATTTTCAACAATAATGTCATTCAACTTCCCGACTCAGCCAATGGAGAGATGATTTCTGACTTTCCTCTTCCAGAGGGGTTGGGAAGGTGCAAGGTGCCTTGGGAAGACACCCAGCTTGGGGCATAGGGAAAGTGCTCAGTTGAGGCTTTTTTTCTCTTGAATGAATGAGTGAATAAATGGTGAAACCTGCATGCTAGTTACTATGTGACTCTTCCTTTGAATTCTGCCCCACTTATTTTCATTTTTTTTTTTTTAGACGAAGTCTCCCTCTGTCACCCAGGCTGGAGTGTGGTGGTGAGATCTCAGCTCACTGCAACCTTCACCTCCCAGGTTCAAGTGATTCTTCTGCCTCAGTCTCCCAAATAGCTGGGACTACAGGCACCAGCCACCATGCCCGGCTAAATTTTGTATTTTTAGCAGAGACAGGGTTTCACCATGCTGGCCAGGCTGGTGACCTCAGGCCTCCCAAAGTATTGGGATGATAGGCGTGAGCCACCACGCCCAGCCTATTTATTTATTTATTTTGAAACGAATCTTGCTCTGTCACCCAGGCTGGAGTACAGTAATGCGATCTCAGCTGACTGCAACCTCCGCCTTCCTGTTCAAGCGATTCTCCCGCCTCAGGCTCCTGAGTAGGGAGGATTACAGGCACTGCTACCACGTCCAGCTGATTTTTTTTTTTTTTTTTTTTTTTTTTTAGTAGAGATGGGATTTCACCATGTTGGCCAGGCTGGTATCGAACTCCTGAGCTCAAGTGATCCACCCGCCTTGGCCTTCCAAAGTGCTGGGATTACAGGCATGAGGCACCATGCCTGGCCATTGAATTCTGCCCTATTTAAATGAAGACCAATTCCTGACCACAGAGAGAGAGAGAGTGGTTTTGCTTCTGTTGCTTACCTGGGGTTGATGCTCTGGACGGTCCCAGTCTCCTCTGAGTTCATCTGGAAAACGGGTTTAAAAATTCTTACTTCCTTGCCTCCTGCCTCCTCCCTAGAAGAGATGTCAGTTGGGTTGAATCAGAGCCTCGGTATTTTGGCCCAGCCGTTTTTAACAATAATAATGATTAAACAGATAGTTTATTTTACTCTCGTCTTTTGTACCTACATCTCCGGAAGAGCTGTGTTCATAGGTGTGGAGACAAGAAAAGAGCTTTCTGACGAGTCAGAAGCTGGTCATGGGAAGAAAATGAGGGCATCTCCTGGGTAAAGCAGTTTATATTTTCTTAAAGAGTTTCTTCTCACTTTAAACTGGTTCTTTTGTGTTCTTACTTGGCCAGAAATGTCTGGAAGTCAACAGTCGAACTGCTGAACTCCAGAACTCAGAAAAGATGTTCATAAGTAGACTTGGGTTGCAGCGTGAAATATTAGGTTAGACATCAAGAGGAACTTCCTAGTCAATGAGATTGTGTAGGCAGACGAAGGAATGGAGGGAAATCATAAAACCTTCTACTCTGTGAGAAAGGTGGTTTTCTGGGAGGCAGTCCAGTGCCTTTGGGTGAGACCTTGCGCCATGTTCCTGGAGGTCTGGGTGGCAGCAATGAGAGAATGAAAGCAACTGTAGCCCTGTTGGAAGGATATTGAGAGACAATGCAACACCACTCTCCCATTTACAGCTGGAGAAACTGAGGCACAATCCTGCAACAAATATTTACAGGAGGCCTTTGCATGCCAGCCTTATTCTGAGTTCTGAGGAGGCCGCGGTGAGGGAGACAGACTACTGGCAAACAAGGCCGTGAATATAGAATGTGATATCGTGGGATGACAGGGCTGGCCGAGGAAGTGAGGGTGGGGAGAGACAGAAAGTGTTGCTGAAAGAATGGTCGGGGAATGCCTGTTTGACGCAGGGTCATGTGAGATGAAATGACTCACCCAGGGTCATTTAGACCCTAGATGCAATGGAGTCTGCTTCCCTGACTCCCAGTCAAGGGTTCCTCCATGGAACCCTTCCTGTTACTTTGGTCCCAAGTAACAGAAAACCCAATTCAAGAAGGCTTATGCCAAGAAAAAAATGTTTGGCTGAAAAATCTGAGGGTAGATCTGAAGTTTCAGGAATGTCTTGATCCAGGATCTCAAATTGCACTGCCAAGCCCTGGTCCTCTCATGTCTCTGCCTCTTCCACAGGGGCTCTAACTCCCAGGCTCCCTGTGGGAGCGGGAAGGTGACAGCGTCTGCAGGCTCACAGCTCCCAGGTTCCAGCCGGCAGGAAAGAGAGCGGCTCCTTCCACAGCAGCAGCCGTTTCAACAAAAGTGCTGGGCCTGGCCCCCTCAGCCAGGTTTGGGTAACAGCCACTTTCCGAACCAATGGCAACAGCGAGGGGGGTGTTCTGCATGGACTGGCCAGGCCGTGTCCCAGGCCCACCCTGGAGCCCTGGGCTGAGGGAAGGGAGGGAATGTCCCCAGGTGAAGTTTTGAGCCTTGTTAGCAAAGGAGGAAGGATGATTCAGGCCGGCCCCAACCCAGCCGTGGAAGTGCTGCCTGGCCTCCTCTTTGTACTGTCCATCACTTCCAGCCTTTATTGGGTGCCTGCTGTGTGCGTCCACCTCCGTTTCCCAGAGCTTAGACTTCAAGGTATAGGAATTGTTTTGTTTTCTTTCTTTCTTTCTTTTTTTAATCCTCCAAGATCTCCCAGTCTACTGGAAGAAACAAAAGCCACATCCTGTTTTTTATCCTGTCTTTCTGTGGCTGGCTCATGGCATGAATTTTCTAGCTGTCCACAAAGGGAGGGGCACTTTTGGGCTAGAGGAGTCAAAGAGGGCTTCAGGAAAGAGGAAGGCTTTGGATGCCTTTTCAAGGGTGGCTTGCATCAGGAAAGGTTGATGAAGGGTAGAATTCGATAGTGCCTGCTGGCCGTGGTGAGCGGGACACACACCGTGTGATTATGGTTTTTTGGGATGTATGGTTAAAATGTGTGTAGTTCTTGAACCATGGAGGTTTATAAGATTATAAAGCAGGACACAGGCACATGCTTATTTTAGTAGTCAGGTATTTATTCCAAACTTATGTTAGAAGCAACTATGTTATTAACTTATCAGACCTAGATGACATTGTTCAGGATGAAGCTAAAATTCACAAAAAATAAAAGTGGGAAGGAGTCCATTTAAACAAACATCATAAATATAGGTGGTAGCAGACATGGCAAAAATGTTGTTATGAGAATCAGTAAGGCCAGGTGCAGTTGCTCACGCCTGTAATTCCAGCACTTTGGGAGACTGAGGCCAGTGGATCACTTGAGGTCAGGAGTTCAAGACCAGCCTGGCCAACATGGTGAAATCCCGTCTCCACTAAAAATGCAAAAATCAGCTGGGTGTGGTGGCACATGTCTGTGTTCCCAGTTACTCGAGAGGTTGACACAGGAGAATCACTTGAACCCAGGAGGTGGAGGTTGCAGTGAACTAAGACAGCGCCACTGCACTCCAGCCTCGGTGACAGAGCGAGACTCCATCTCAAAGAAAAAAAAAAAAAAAGAATGAGTAAGGTTTGGGAAATGCTGGTCTGGCCCTTGGATTCTGGAAGCAGAAAGAAGTGGATTCAAATCTCAGAGCCACCCCACAAGCACAGTGACGCTTTGGGCCAGCTGCTTCTCCTTTCTAGCCCTCAGCTTTCTGACCAGTAAAATGGGGCTGAGAATAGGCTAGGAGCAGCCTTGCAGGGGATGTCGAGGAATCCCTGAGATGTGGTTGTGTGAAATGCATAGTATGGCATCCTCCCCATGGGGACATTCAATAAGTTGGCTCTGCATAATCTGGATTATTTTTCCCAGGAAAGAAAGAAAGAAAAAAAAGGCAGTCCAGCTACAAGTGGAGGAAGTGTGAAGGCCAGAGGTGGGAATGAATGTGGCAGGTAGGGAGCTGCTGCGGTGGGGTCGGGGATCCCCATGGGAGGAGAGCAGGGACAGTGTTGTGTCGGGGAGAAGAGGACTTGCAATTTTACAGGAAACCCAGAGAGTAAAGAAGCCTCCTCTGGGACTATATTTGGTACCTTGGAGGACGGGACTTACCTATTCCACCTGAATCTCTTGCTCCCAGCAGACCTCTGACCGCTGCTGTCCACCGCAGCCTCGGGCTGGGCTCATTGCTCCCACATCCAGAGCTTTCTCTGCAGACAGATTCTGGTGGACCCGGGTTGGGCTCCATAGATTTAATCTATGTTGTTTATCTTTTAAACACCATTAACCACAAATTAGCTGATTCTTTTGTGGCTATAAATTAATAGACTCCATTAGTGAACAGTCAATTACAGGCTGATTACTTTTCCTCTCTGAACTTGGAGTTTTTTTTTTTTTTTTATAGCGTTTTGAGCGGGGTTGCTTCTGTCCTTTTCCCACTGCAGCTCTCCTATCTGGGTTCTCAGTTCATTGGACCAGATCTGCCGAATGGACCCGGGAGGCTGAGAGTGGGTCACATAGACGATCTTTGTAATGAGGTGAGAAGCCTATTTGCTTTGTAGAAACAAAACTGACTGGAGGTTTGTTTTCAGGAGTATTTTTACTTCAAACACAGACCAAACCAGCAAAGCTGCTGCCTCCTTTTACTCCTGCTTGTAACATAAACACATTGTATTTGCTTTTTCTTCCGTATTTTTGCTACTTCTGGGGCCTCATCCTGGTAAATACTGGATAATCTTTTCATTCTATTCATCCATCCATCCACCCATCCCATTATCCATCCATCCATCCTCCTCTATCCATCTGTCCACCCATCCATTCATCTACCCTTCTTTCCCTCCCCTTCCCTTCCCTTCCTTTCACCCGTTCATTCATCCTCCCATCCAGATACAGCTTCCCATAAAAAGTTCAGCTGAGGGTCTGGCTGGAGCTTCTGGGAGGGCACTGATGCATCCACCATGTCCTAAAGCACTGGGGCAGTGAGTTGGGGCTAATCTTTGGAACCCACAGCTACACACCTGATAGAGGATGGCAAACAATGTGCCCTCAAGTGCTAGGCAGGTAACTTAAACAACTAGGCAGGTAAACAAAAATGAGTCCCAGGGCTTCAGTGAACTGTGGGGTTCAAGCCATTCCTGAGGCTTTCTAACTCAAAGAAAAAATAAAATGCAATATATATACATATATATATATATAATATTTTATCTATCTCTCTCTATATATATCACCACTGTCCACCTCAGCCTGGGGCTGGGCTCATCTCTCCCACATTCAGAACTTTCTGTACAGACAGATTCTGGTGAAAAAAATATATATATATATTTTAATATATATATATATATATATATATATTTTTGAGAAAGAGTCTTGCTCTGTTGCCCAGTCAGGAGGGCAGTGACGTGATCATGGTTCACTGCAGCCTTTGCCACCTGGGTTCAGGTGATTCTCTCACCTCACACCCTTGAGTAGCTGGGACCACATGTGTGAACCAGTATGCTCAGCTAATTTTTGTATTTTTTGTAGAGACAGGGTTTTACCATGCTGCCCAGGCTGGTCTCAGACTCCTGAGCTCAAGCAATCCACCCATCTCAGCCTCCCAAAGTGCTGGGATTACAGGTGTGAGCCACTGCATTCAGCCAAAATGCAATATCGTTAGAGTTTGGGTTTGGGTTTGTGATTTTTGCCATATCGATCAGAACTCTTTAGTTGCAAGCAACAGAAACCGACTCTTCTAAGCTGAATAATGCCTCCCCCTGCACCAAAGATGTCTGTGCTCTCATTCCTAGGACCTGTGAATTTTCCCTTACTTGGTAAAAGGGACTTTGCTGATATGGTTGAGTTAAGGATTTTGAGATGAGGAGATTGTCTTGGATTATTAAGGTGGGCCCATGTAATCACAAGGGTCCTTGTGAAAGGTCGGCAGGAGGGTCAGAGTCCGGAGTAGGAGATGTGCTGCTGGAAGCAAGAGGTTGGCTTGCACAAGGAGCCAGGAGCCAGGGAAAGCAGGTGGCCTTTGGAAGCCGAGAGAGGCAACGAAACAGATTCTCCCAAACGTTTTCAGCAAGAACGCAGCCCTACTGATGTTTGACTTGAGTCTGGTGAGGTTGATTTTGGCCTTCAAACCTCCAGAACTGTAGGATAATACGTTTCTGTTGTTTTGAGCCACAAAGGTTTGTAATATTTGTTCCTGCACCAATAGGAAACAATACACTAGCACAAAAGGATTTTTTTATTTTTTTTTAGACAGAGTCTTGCTCTGTTGCTCAGGCTGGAGTGCAGTGACACGATCTCAGCTCACTGCAACCTTCGCCTCCCTGATTCGAGTTACTCTCCTGCCTCAGCGTCCTGAGTAGCTGGGATCATAGGCACCTGCCACCATACCCAGCTAATTTTTGTGTTTTTAGTAGAGATGAGGTTTCACCATGTTGGCCAGGTTGGTCTCGAACTCCTGACTTTAAACTCCTGATCTGCCCACCTTGGCCTCCCAAAGTGCTGGGATTACAGGCATAAGCCACCGTGCCCGGCCAAAAAATGAAATTTATTAAGAGAACTTGTAGTAGCCTCTAACTCCAACTGAAAACAGAAACTCCAGAAGGGAGTTCCAGAGGGATCCCAGGCTCTAGAGAGCAGACCTGAAGAACGGTCCCGCAGGGCACCTCGGATGGGATGAAAATCAGCATTTCCCATCTGTTCTGGGGCTGCTCAAAATTCAGGTTCCAACGAGAGAGTCTGGCTGAGCTTGGGGCCTGTGCCCATGCCTTGTAGAGGGAGGACATCGTAACTGACACTCTTGGTGGGCTGGAAGTTGCCCAGAGCACAATCAGGGGTCATGACTGGAAGAAAGCGTCAGCGCCAGTCCACGGGAAAGAGAGCCGATCACTCCTTTTGAGTCTGTTGTCCACCCCTTGTCCAGTCTGCTTTGGCCAGGGTGGGGACATGGACAACCAGAATGGCAGTTGGGACCCTCCTCTGTAAGGACAGGGGCTGGGCAGACACACTTCTGTGGCCCAGATCATTCCCACCTATGTTCTACCCTCAGGAAGCCCAGTTGCGAGTGCTTTCCGACTGGGAATCTGAATTCTCAGCCTCGGGGAGGGCAGGCCAGCCCTCCTGACCTCAGCCTGCGGTTTGTACCCCATGCCGATTCTTGCTGGGATTAGAGTCACCATCTCCTAACTGGCCCCAGTTTCGGGTCTTTTCTCTCTAGCGTCCCATCTAGCTTCCAACATGTGTCCAGTTTCCTTCTACAATATAAACACATTAATTCTTCCCAGAGCACTGAGGGACCATGCCCATGACCTCAACACTCTGGACATGTTGGGCCAGCTGATTCTCTGCTGGGGTGTGATGGGAACATCTCTTGTACATTGTAGGAGGCTGATGAGCACCCTCAGCCTCAACCCACAAGATGCCAGCGGCATCCTCCCCTGAAGTGTGACAACCGAAAATGTCTCCAGATGTTGCCAAATGTCAAGGGCAGCACGGGCCCTGCTTGGGCACCTCTGGTTGGAAGGATCTATCTCCCTGTCCATTTCCACCACCTCTCCTGCCACCCCAGCTTCCCTCCGTCAACCATGGTGATCACTGGTCTCTCAATTCCCACCCTTGACATCTGGTCGATTCCCCAGAACCTGCTTAGATGTGTTCTAGAAACAAAACCCGATCTCGTGTCACTTCTTTGCCTGAATCTCTTCTAGCCCCCCGTGGTGCTCTCCGATAATGACCCACCACTCGTGGGCTTCTATAAGCTCTTCCACTTTCTCCAGCCTCATGGCCCATGCCGTCCCCCTCCTTTAAGCTTCAACCACACACTGACCTTCTTTTTGAGCCCCACTGGGTTTTTCCACTCCAGGGCCTTTGCATTTTTTGTTTCCTCTCTCTCTCTCTCTGAGATGGGCTCTCACTCTATAGCCCAGGCTGGAGTGTAGCAGCACGATCTTGGCTCACTGCAGCTATCACCTCCCAGAATCAAGCCATTCTTCTGCCTCAGCCTCCTGAGTAGCCGGGATTACAGGCACCTGCCACCACACCTGGCTAATTTTTGTATTTTTAGTAGAGTTGGGGTTTCGCCACGTTGGCCAGGCTAGTCTCGAACTCCTGGCCTCAATTGATCCCTCTGCCTTGGCCTCCCAAAATGCTGGGGCTACAGGTGTGAGCCCCTGCCTTGGCCTCCCAAAATGCTGGGGTTACAGGTGTGAGCCCCTGCGCCTAGCCTGTTTCCTCTCTTTGGAACACTCTTCCTGCCACTCTTTGCTTGGTTAACACTTACTCATCTTTGAGATCTATTTCACTTAGAAGTGCTTTTGGCTAAAATCATAGTGGTTTAAACGAAAACAGACATATTTTTCTCCCATAACAAAACAATCTGGAGGCAGCTGGTTTCTAGTATTGGTTCTGTGACTTGGGGCTGCTATCTCTGGGATTCTCTTTGTCTTTCCTGCAGGGTCACAAGACGGCTGCCTCAGCACCAGCTCTCCCATTTCCATTTAAGGCAGGAAGAAGGACAGTGAAGCCAGCTGACTTCAGCTTGGATCTCATTAGTTAAATTTTCCATGGCAACCCCAGCTGCAGTGGAGGCTGGGAAAGTGTTTAATTCTTGCAGCCTTGATAGAAGGAATGAGTAAAGGAGAATGGGGTTGGGAATGACCATCCATTATGTATTGGCTTAAATGTCACTTCCTCCAGGAAGTCTCTCCTGATTCCCTAAACCAGGTCCGATAATCCTACATACTCTCCTAGTGGATAGTACTTCTCTGTCATGCCCTTATCACAACCTGTGGTTTATTTTTTTTCAATTTTTTTTTTTTTGAGATGGAGTCTCACTCTGTTGCCCAGGCTGGAGTGCAGTGGCAAAATCTCAGTTTACTGCAATCTCCATCTCCTGGGTTCAAGCGATTCTCGTGTCTCAGCCTCCCAAGTAGCTGAGATTACAGGTGTGCACCACCACGCCCAGCTAATTTTTGTATTTTTAGCAGAGATGGGGTTTCATTATGTTTCATTATGTTGGTCGCGAACTCCTGACCTCAAGTGATCCACCCGCCTCAGCCTCCCAAAGTGCTGGGATTACAGGTGTGAGTCATCGTGCCTGGTCTACAACCTATAGTTTATTAATTTACTTGTATAATTGATTAATAGGCATCTGTTTCTTCTTGGGGCTGGGAGTTTAGTTTGGGAGTTCACTCCTGTTTCTCTAGCCCCTAGCATTGTGCCTGGCACCCAGTAGGGGCTCAATAACTATTTGTTGTCTATACTAACTCCTGCCAAGTAATTCTTCCTGGACCACTGAGGGACCATGACCTTGGCTGCCCGAGGACCTCCTCTGACTCCCAGGGAAGGACGGACAAGAGCCTCCTTTAATCATGTGCTTCCCCAGCAGTGGCCAGGCCTTGCTCTGGCAAGCTTTCTATGCTACCCAGGTTTCTGGAACAGGTCCATTGGAGTTTCAGTGGCACCTCTGTCGGCCACAGCATTGATAAAGAGAGGAAGCTTGTATGCAGATCAGTTCTGAGATACTGCATGGAGAGGAAGCTGCCTCTGTTACGTCACCCTGTGCCTTCGGAGGATTGAGAATCCGCCAGACGGAGGGCCGATTCCCACTCACCTGACCTCTGGCTTCTTCCTGCCAGGTGGGACTTTTAGGTTTTCTTATTTCTTTTTGTTAATGATCCAGTTATTTCACCTTGTGATTTATAATTTTACGTACAACGGAAAATGTGAGTGACATCAAGCATTGGCTTCACCATATATATTGAGTACCCATCGTGGGCTGGTGGTGAAAGTTCAGAGGTGAACAGAACGTTGCTGCCATCCTTGCCCTCTTGGGGGCCGCAGTCCAGCTTGGGAGACAGACAAAGGCATTAATCGCAGATATAGATAGTTGAAAAATTGCAACTCACACAAGCCTTGTGAAAGAGAAGAAATGAAATAGAATTTTTTCTTTGTCGATTATGCCTTAATAAAGCTGGGGGAAAGAAGAGAGTTGGGACTAGAGAGACTGTGGAAGGGACTCTTCTTAGGTAAGTTAGAAGAGCCTTCCCTGGAGCTGCAATGAAATGAGCTCATGTAGGAAAGAAAATAGGGGCCAGGCAGGTGAGGGGTCCCAGAAGAGGCATTTCAGACCATGGGAAGACCTGGGGCAGAGGCTCTGCAGGCTGCAGGGGTTTCCTGGGCTGTTTCAACAAATTCCCATGAACTTGGTGGCTTAAAACAATAGAAATGGATTCTCTCACAGTGCTGGAGGCCAGAAGTCTGAGATCCAGGTGTCGGCAGAGCCATGTTCCTAGGGGAGGCTTTAGGGGAAAGGTCCTTCCTTGCCTCCTCCAGCTTCTGATGGCTGTCGACAACCCTTGGCCTTCTATGGCTTGAGGATGACTTATTCCAGCCTCTGCTTCCTTCTTCACACAGCCTTCTTCCCTATGTCCCTGTGTCTCTACACCTCCCTCTTCTTTCTCTTAACAAGACACAAGTCACTGGACTTAGGGCCCACCCTAATTCCGGGATGATCTCATATCGAGGTCTTTAACTTAATGACACCTGCCATGTCCCTTTTTCCAAATATTGTCTCATTGACAAGTTCAAGGGGTTAAGACTTGGATATATGTTTTTGGGAACAGGATTGAATCCACTACATGAGTCTGAGAAATTGAAAGCAGACTTGCATGGGTGGATTGTGAAGAGCTGGGGTCCTGGCGTGGGCTGAGGCAAATCTCACAGGCATGAAGCCATGCGGAGGGGACTGGAGCTGCTAAAGGACTTTATCAAGGAACACACCAGAATTCAGTTTGTTCCTCAGAACAATGGCAAGCGCCACAAAGTATAGAATTTACAAGAGGGGGCGACGTGGGTGAAGGTGATCTATTTGGAGGTTGCTGAAGCTATCAGATGAGATGCTGTGTCTCTGTCTTCATTTAGGGATTGAAGGGCCAGATGGAGAAAGGAAAATAGATGTAAGAAGTATTTTGGAGATGATGGATTTGATCTGGAGTGTGAAGCAGAGAGAGGGGTCATAACTTCTGTGTTTCTTTGCTGTGAAACTAATTGGGATGTGGAATGTTGGGAGAGGTGGAGATTTTGGGGGAAGGTCTTGAGTTCAGCTTTGAATCCATTGAGTTTGAGGTGTCTGTAGTTGGTTGATGACTTTCACAAATGGCCCCAGTTATTCTCCTTCCAGTATTCATGTCCCTTTGCAATGTGACTTTGTAGTTTCTCCATTGAATGGAGGAGTCATGTTCCATATCCCTTGGCTGGCCTTGTGACATGTTTGGCCAACAGGATGTGGAAGAAGGGGCACCCTGCTGGCTATAAGCCCATCTCAAGAGTCCTTACAAGCTTCCACTCACTCTCTTAGAGCCCTCCAGGGTCTCCAAGTGGACAGGCTCATGCTCACCTGTTGAATGATGAGAGACCACATGGATCAATATAAGCCATCCCAGCTGAGCTCATCCGAGGCTACCTGGCTCTAGCTGACCTTGGATGAGGTCAGCCAAGGTCAAAAAACCCATCCAGTGAATTCCAGCCTGAGTTGCTAACTTCAGAATCATGAGCAAAATAGCTGGCTTTTAGGGATATTTTATTATGCACCAGTAGCTGATAAAGTCCCTTGAGCCAGCCAAACAGGTGGGAAAAGGCAGTCAAGTCATTGAATGCACATGTATAGAGTTCAGATTTGAGATCTGGGTAGGAGAAACAAATTTGTATATCTCCTGGATGGAAGGAATAAGTCTGTGAAGGAGACAGAAAAGGAGTGGCTGAAGAAGTGGCAGGGAAATCAGGAAAAGCCACAGAAGGAAGAAGTTGTCAACAGTGTCAGCTCCTGCTGAAGGTTTGACTGGATTTTAAAACAAGGGACAGCATGAGCACAGTGAGTAGAGGCTGGCTAGAGATGGCTCAGAGATCTCCCACCTGTTAGGGTGAAGCCAGAGCCTGACCCTGAAAAGTTCTCCATCATCTATTTACAATCTGCTGATAGTTTTTTGAAGAATTGTTTTTTGATTGCACAAGTGAGGTGATTACAAAAATAGCCGCAGATTCTTCCCATCCCTGTTTGTGCACCCTTTGCCATGACTTTGCAGGAACTTTTAAGAGGTATCCACCCCATGAATCTGGCTGGAACACATGACTTGCTTTGGCCAATGGGATGATAACAGCCATGACTTAAATAGAGGCTTGAAGAGTGTATGCATGGAGCTTCCTTCCGTGTTGTTCTCAGGAGCCCTGCTACAGCCCCAGTGTGAAGAAGCCAAGACTAGCCTGCTGGGTAATGAGAGACAGATGGCCCAGTGATTCCTGCTTCCTAGCCGAGAGCCAGCAAGCCCCAGAAACAGAGCCACGTAGGTGAATGGCAGATGACTACAGACACTTGGAGGAGCCCACCCAAGATCAGGGAAAGAACTGCCAGGCTGAGCCTGGCCCAAAATGCTAACCCTCAGAATCATTAGCTAACTGTGCAATTTGTATTTTAAGCCACAGTTTCTCATCAGTGTTTTCTTACTAGGGTTTTTTTTTTTTTTTTTTTTTTAGTGTTAGGGTTTTTATACAGATTCATTAGAACAATTGAGACAAGGTTCTGAAAACAACACTTCACACAATAAGTGTTAATTCTTTTTTTATAATAATAATTACCACCATGTCCTCCTTTTCCTTCCACCCTATTTCCAGACATGGAAAAATCCCACTTTATAGTCTTTCTGCTACTGATGGACATTTAGATGATTTGCGTTTTGCCATGAGCATCCTTGTACTTGCCTATTTGAGTGTTTGTTCAAGTTTGACTCCAGGTTAGATAAGGAGAAGGAGAAGAACCAGGTGATAGACAATATGTGTCTTAAATTTTAAAAGATATTCCAAAATGTATGCCCCTACCAGCAATACGGGAGCTCCCATTTCCTCTACACTCATGTCTGAACTTGCTGTCACCACAAATGCTGCCTCTCACTTTGCCTGGTCCCAGCTGCTTGTGAGGTTGGCCATCTTTTGTATGTTTGCTGTTTGTGGTTCCCTTGGATAAGCTGACAACTTCCCTTCAGAGCCTCTTCCCTTGGGAAACCCTGCCTCTCACATAGGCCCTGGGTCACTTTTAATTCCTCCCTGTTCCAGTGAAGTCTCTGAATTGCAAGAAGCAGAACCCATATAGGTGGCTAAAGTATGAAGAGGGCCTACTGAAAGAAGCTAGCAAAATCCCGTGCAACTCAAGGCAGGAAGGATGGGCCCAGATGGTACAGAAACTGGACAGTCTTTATCTCTTTTTCTCTGGGACCCTGTGGGCTCTCTCCTCCCTCTCTGCTCCTTCCCCTTCTTCTTCCATCATTAACCTGATCTGTTCAGTTGTTGGAGGAAGGAACCTAATTTGATGAGCCCTGTCAGTGGGTTGAGCCCTGCTCATCAGTGGGTTGAGCCCTGCCCGTCAGTGGGTTGAGCCCTGTCCGTTAGTGGGTTGGCTCCCTTTTGGTCCTGTGCTCATCCTGCTCAATTGGCTGCAGTTGCTCAGAGCACAGAGCTGCCTCCTCCTCCTCCTCTTTCTCCTCCCTTCCTCCTTCCCCCTCCCCCTTCCCTTTCCCCCTTCTACTTCTTTTTCTTTTTTTTCTTCTTCTTCTTTCTTCTTCTTCCTTCTTCTTCTTTTCTTCTTCTTCTTCTTTTTTTTTTTTTTTGAGATGGAGTCTTTCTCTGTTGCCCAGGCTGGAGTGTAGCGGTACGATCCCAGCTCACTGCAACCTCTGCCTCCCGGGTTCAAGCGATTCTTGTACCTCAGCCTCCTGAGTAACTGGGATTACAGGCACTGGCCACCATGTCCAGCTAATTTTTGTATTTTAATAGAGATGGGGTTTTGCCATGTTGTCCAAGCTGATCTCGAACTCCTGACCTCAAGTGATCCACCTGTCTTGGCCTCCCAAAGTGCTGGGATTACAGACGTGAGCCACCACACCTGGCCAAGGCTACCCCTTCTGTGAGTGGAGCAGCCGAAAATGAATGCAGACAGGAGCAGGGTCATCCACTGGCACTGTGGGCTCATTGGCCATCCCTTGTACATGCCATCACTCTTGGCACCCAGAGAAAGGGCTAGAAGGAAGAAACTCCTCGTCAAACAGGGAAAAATTGGAAGCAACATAAAGTCTTCCTAAAGGACAATGAGTATACACACACACACACACACACACACACACACACAAACATAAATTATAGTCACTGTCGTGGCAGAATCGTGGCCCCAAAGATGTCCCCAGAATCCATGAGTAGATTGCCTTGACATGGCAAAATGCAGATGTGATAGAATTGAAGGATCCTGAGGTAGAGAGATTATCCTGGTGGCCCAATGTCATCACAAGGACGTTTATAAGGGAAAGAGGGAGCAGGAGGTCAGAGTCAGAGAAGATGTAAAGAAAGAAGCAGAAAGTGGAGTCAGGGAGACATGTGAAGGTGCTGCACTGCTGACTTGGAACATGGAGGCTTGAAAAATGCAATGCAATGGATTCTCCTCTTGAGCCTCCTGAAGAAATGCAGACCTGTGACACCTTGCTTTTAGTTCAGTATGATCCATTGAAAACTTCTTACCTCCAGATTAAAATAATACTTCTGTAGGCTAGGTGTGGTGACTCACATGAGTTAGGAGACTGAGGTGGGTGGATCGCTTGAGCCCAGGATTTTGAGACCTGTCTGGGCAAGACAGCGAGGCCCTATCTCTACAAAAAAATTAAAAATTAGCTGGGCATGGTGATGTGTGCCTATGGTCCCTGTTACTTGGGAGGCTGAGGTGGGAGGATCACTTGGGCTTGGGAGTTCTAGGCTACAATAAGCTATGATCACACCACTGCACTCCAACTTGGGTGACAGAGCAAGACCCCATCTTACAAAACCAACCAAAAAATATTTGTATGGTTTTAAACAATCACATCTGTGGTAATTGTTATAGCAGCAATAGGAAACTGATACAGTCCCACAGCAGAATGCTAAGCCAAAGTCAAACACCTACACATGCCTCAAAACCCAGTTCACATCTCCCATCTCCTGTTCACATTTCTCTCTGTCCACGTCTTCTGTGAAACTGCCCCTGACCATAATCTTACCTCAGGATAAAATCAGTCACTCCTTCCTGTACATTCCAAAGCCCTTTGCAAATCTTGTGACAGCATGTCACATTCTGTTCCAATTATATGTTCATTACAATCTCTAATGGATCACATAGGCCCATTTCATTATCCCCCTAACCTCATGCATTCAATTAATTAAGTCTTCTTCCTCTCATTTAAAAAGAGATTTAGGGACCATCCATCCATTCATCTAACATTTACTGAGCATTTACTAACTCCTGGGCACTGTGCTAGGTGTGGAGGTTGAGAATTCCACCTGGGGGCAGCCTTGGGGACATCATCGTGGATGCCATGCAGGGACTCCTGAAGGGATTCAACTTTTGGTCTTTGGAATTGATGTTGGTTGTTTTGAAGGCATAACATTGATTTTCTTTTTTGAACAGCATTTCCAGGAGCGGGCATGTCTGGGTGCCTGCCTCCCACCGTGGATTGAGGGAGTTCCTAACCCACAATCTTCCTCTGTCCACCCAGGTGCATCCGTTTGTTCATTCCAGGGCAGTGGTTCAGTTCCTCTTGGCTCTAGGCCTGGTTCACTCCTGTGATCACCTCTTCCAGAAAATATCCTTTTGTTTAAGCTAGCCAAAGATCCCAAGTGGATATAGTACTCCTTGTTGCGTGCAGGGGAATGAAGTGATCCCACAGGCTTTGGTGTAAGACACATTTGGAGTTAAAATCCTGACTCCATCACCCACTTGCTCCCTCACTTGTAAACTTGGGCAATTACTGCCCTCTCTGAGTCTGGTGCCTCATCCACAATGTGGGCACTACATTGCACATCCATCCCAGGGGTAACATGAAGGCAATGGGGATAACATACCTGCAGTCATTGGCACACTCCCTGGAACCTGGCAGGATTTCAGGGTTGTTTAGATATGACGTGCTGAGGCATTCTGAGGGAGGATCCTTCTTCCTGGTTTTGTGGATCAAGGAAGGCAGGCACTGAAACAGAATCCACTTCTTGGCTGAATCCCTGGCACCTGGCACATGGGGGTTTATATCAATACAGATCCTCTAGAAGCAGATGCCAAGATTGCATTAGATGTGGACAATTTACTGGGGGAAATGTCTGTAGAGAGTCAAAGGTAGTGAGAGCAGGAGTGTCAGGGAGCGCCTTCAGACCAACATGTGGGCCCAACACCTGCAAAGGGAGAGGAGGAAGAGCCTCAAACCACAGGGCAGCTGCAGGAAAATTTCCACCAGTCAGTAAGAACTCCCAGAACAGAGACTTCCCATCAGAGGATCCTACTCTGAGGGGAAATGGCCCAGCTATAGTGCCTGCGCTGTGAGCTCAGTCACTGGCCAGGAGCAGCCTGGGGACAGCACAACCTTTGTGAAGGCCGCTGTAGATCAGAACGGGTGGCATCTGGAGGCTGTCGGCCACCTCCTTTCCTTGCAACAGGATCTCTCAAAAGGAGATATGCAGGGGAGCCTCCTTGGCTGCCATAATATTTGATCAATATTTATTGAATAATGAAATAAACAAATAAATGAAGGTGTGATGTAAACTGAGGTCAGATATGAGGTGTCCTTGTAGCAGTCACAGCCAAATAAAATTCCCTTCTTAATAAATATCTCACTGTTGAAAACTGACAGGTACAAGAGTGCCCTGGGTTAGTTTGCTGAGTCTTTGTTGGAGACCTGCTATATTCCTGGCTTAGTACTGAGCACAGAGGCTCTCGGGATGAATAAACATTGTCCAGATTCCCTGTAACTTCTGCAGCTGTGTGGAAGGGGTGCTTGTACCTAACCAGAGACAGCAGGAAAGGCGACAGCCTGCTGGGTACATTGGTGTGCTGGCCATGGGTAAAATACATAGCTTAGGCACACCCAGGGGACTCTTTATCCCAGGATCCCACCAACACTGTTTCCCAGGCATTGTGAGTCCTGAATTTACTCAACATAAAAAAAAAAAAAAAAAAAAAAAAAAAAAATCAAATCAAAAAAAAAAAAAAAAAAAAAAGAAGAGAAATTCTTGTAGACACATCTAATTCAGGAAAAGGAAATCTTTGCTTTCCCTACAGATTTTCTGGTCAGTGGCCTATATTGGATTTTTTTTTTTTTTAAGACAGGGTCTCATTTTGTCACCTAAGCTGGAGTGCAGTGGTGTGATCATGGCTCACTGCAGCCTCAACCTTCCAGGCTCCAGAGATCCCCCCGCCTCAGCCTCCCAAGTAGTTGGGAGTATAGGCACATACCATCACACCTGGCTACTTTTTGAATTTTTGATAAAGTTGGGGGTTTCGCCATGTTGGCCAGGCTGGTCTTGAACTCCTGGGCTCAAGCGATCTTCCTGCCTCAGCCTCCTAAGGTGCTGAGATTACAGGTGTGAGCCACTGTGCCTGATGTGTGGTGTAATTTTAACAAAGCCAAATGCTTTGGGGCAGACCCTTTAGTCTAGGAACATGGAAATTTTATGTTTAGCCACTAGGATTAAATGAAGAGAAAGTCAGCTGGTGGATGTCCTGATAGAGTGCCTCATTCCCAGCTCTTACTTGGAATTTTTGAGTTGATTCCCACGGCTGTCTCTCAAACACTTTCTTCTCACGTGGTGGCCAGGACTTTGTGGGCCCAAGCCCCATCCAGAGCTGTGATGATCTCCCTTTCACTCAGTCTTCATTTCTCCTTGACTGTGTTCCTCATACTTCAATAAAGAGGAAAAAAAATCTTAAAAGCCTGGGGAGTTTATCTCTTTAGCTACAAATGTCTTTCATTTCTCCAGAAAGAAATGAAAACACACAATGCCATGTGATGTTTACCAAAAAAAAAAAAAACCTCCACGTAAAATCAACAGATCCAATCTGTATCAAATGGATCATTCAGCAGCTTCCTTGCAGACTCGACACCATAATCCCCACCACCAGCCCGGGTACCTTGAGCTCTTTGGCTTCTTATTTGTTTTACTTTCTTGAAAGCGCATGAGTGGAAAGAGGCATGCCCATAATTGAGTGGGTGAGCAGCAAGGAGGCATTCTCCAAATAGCTCATCAGAGCACCCATCAATAGACGTTTTCCTCCTCGGCTCATGACAGCGAATCAAATATTTAAACGTGATTTTTAGACTTAAAGGCACATGAAGCGATTTGTTTGACGAAGGAGGGAGTGGGTTAGAAAACTCTGCTCTGATGATAGGGAGAATTTTCTGCAGGGATGAAGCTAATTCACCTGTGACACATGCTGCCTACAAATTGGGGTGCCTCTATCATGTGGCAAAGACCCCTTTGTGGAGGGGGTCAAGGCTGCACCCCATTAGTGGGCTCAGGGGTTGTCTCCTTTGGCCTGACAAGATCCACCTCCCGGGGATGTTCCCCACGGCAGCTCTTCGAGCCGAGTGCTGACAACTCCTATTTGCCAGTGAAGGGGGGAAAAATCAAAAGTGATTCATCCGCCTGCTCAGCGTAGTGGGAAAGGGAATTGATGGGGCCTTCAGCCGCTCAGCATTCACCGCAGCAGGGGCAAATGCTAACAGGAGCAGACAGCTACGGTGGAGCTGGGGGTTGGGAAGTGGGGGCTGCACAGGAGCAGGAGCACAGAACACAAGAGAATCTGAAAGGGCCATGTCAAGTGGGTTCAGGCAAGAGACCCCGAGAGGCTCGCTCCGCAAAGCATCACCTTGGGAGCCCGCACCTGCCTCGTCTGGCCAGTGCTCCCCAAGGTTGGTGGTCCTGAGAGAGCTACAGTCCTTAGGCTGGGACTGGTAACCCCAGTGTAATTTGGTACCCAAGTGGACTTTTTATTACAAAAATGCATAGGAGTGAAAACACAACCAGCATTCCAAAATGATGCTTTCAGGTGCTAGCTATTTTTTTTCTAATAGAAATAACGACAATCCTTACCTGCAAAGCAGCCATTGCTGCAGACCAGGCATGTTCCAGGTGGTAAGTGCAGACCTCTGTGTGAATGGATGGGTAAATGCACACACACATCTATGTGGATTTAAGGCTCTAGGGGTTGGCTGGGCGGGGTGGCTCACGCCTGTAATCCCAGCACTTTAGGAGGCTGATGCAGGTGGATCACTTGAGCTGAGGAGTTCGAGACCAGCCTGGTCAATAAGGTGAAACCCCATCTCTACTAAAAGTACAAAAATTAGCCAGATGTGGTGGCACACGCCTGTAATCCCAGCTACTCGGGAGACTGAGGCAAGAGAATCACTTGAACCTGGGATGTGGAGGTTGCAGTGAGCCAAGATCAAGCCACTGCACTCCAGCCTGGGCGACAGAGTGAGACTGCACCTCAAAACAAAAAAACAAAACAAAACACTCTGAAGAGCTCTGTGAAAAGTTACCAACATTCCCATATTGCTGATGAGGAAGTCACCAATGGCAAAGAAATGACATCAATTTCTCAAAACTCATCGTCCCAGGTGTTGATTTTGATAACCCAGTCATAACCAGTTCAACCTTGTTCTCTCTCCAGAGGCCATCCCGGGGTGCTCAGTGGAGAACTGTTACTCACAGCTCTGTCAACTCATGAGCCCCATGTGTTTCCTGTCCTTTTTCTTGGGTCGACTATGTGACTTGACTTATTTAAACCCCCTCTTCAAAATTATAACAGATGTCAAAGTGAGGCTCACATTCCTTCTTCCAGAAAAGCCTGCTTTTCTACATTTAGGAAATGGTGACGCAGGTAAAACACAGCAATTTGATCAGTTATGGTTTAGAAAGCATTTCACCTTCTGAGGGTCAATTCCAAGGCAACAGGCATTCTGTGGAATGTGTAAAGTCCCAGGCAAGTCATCTGCGTGAACAGGGGCGCCCCCTCCCTCAAGCTGCTCCCTTTAGCATCCCGCATGCCTGGCTCTCAGCTCCCCACAGGACAAAAGGCGGCTTTCCTTCTCTGCCTCTGAGGGTAACAAATGGCCCATTCGCACTGCCAACCTGTTGGAAAACAGGTCCATGCAACATATGCAGGCACAATCCTCACACATACATTTACTCACATCCTCACACTGCCAATGCACTCAGCACACATCCACACACTCTCACACATGGATGCTCACACGCAGACTCCTACACACCCTCATAGTTATGGATGCACACCCAGATGCAAACTCTCACATGCGAGCACACACTCCTATACACTTTTACACACACAGTCTCACACAACACCCTCCCTCTACACACACGCACACACACCCAGAAAATGCGAACTCACACGCAGACACACGCACACACACACATGCTTTCTTACACACAGACACTCGCTTCTTCTGGGCCAGTGTTACCCAAGGTTGGTGGGACTCATACACACACACTCTCACACAGACACATTAACACACACACATACACACATTTACACACAGATACATACACACTCATTCCTATTCACATGCACACACACACACTCATTCCTACACACATGCTCATTTACTCACAGACACACATAGACACACACTGTCATTCCATGCACATGCAGACACACTTACACTCCCTCCCCTCAGACAAGCACACATACTGTCATTCCTATGCACATGCACACACACACACACACTTATTTAACACACATGCTCATATTCACACACAGACACACATGGACACAGTCATTCCTATGCACATACACACACACACATACACACTGTCATTCCTATGCCCATACAACCCCCCCACACATACACACTGTCATTCCTATGCACATGCAAAGACACAGTCACAGACACACATTTCCTCCCCTCACACACATACACACACTCATTCCTATGCACATGCACACTCTTACATACCCTTACTCCTACACACATGCTCATATGTTCACAGACTTACACATGCACTGTCATTCCTATACACATACACACACACTCCCTCCCCTCACACTCACATACACACTCACACACACTCCCTTTCCCTCACACATTACACACACACACACCCTCCCCCTCACACACTCACACACACTCAGACACTTCCTCCCCCTCACGCACACACAGACACACAGACACACACTCCCTCCCCCATACCCACTCACGTATAGACATACAGACACATTCCCTTACCCTACACTTACTCACACACAGACACACTCACACACTCTGACCACGACACACACACTGGAAGCCCTGGTAGGGACAGGGTGTGGGTACGTGGAGTTCATGGTTAAAGCTGAGGCAAACCTTGAGAATGGACAGTCAGTGAATTCATCAGAAAGCCTCTTCCGGGCACCAGGCTGCAGGCTCCATGCTGGGACCTGAGGAGCCCAAACCAGGAGAGACAGTGGTGAGGGAGTCGGGCACAGACTGATGGGTTGGGGCCCACATCCCTCCAATCTCCAAGGACCTGGAGTCCCTTCTTGGCCTCAGTTTCCCCATTTGTAGTGACTCAGTCCCCTCCCTTTCTTCCACTCTGTGGTGCCAAGGGGCTCAAACCCTCTGGGCAGGGAGATGGGCGCCTTCTGACCCACGGGAAGCCTTGGTGGGTCTGCTGTGGGAGAGTCGAGCAGGTGAGCATCTGTGAGATGGCCAGCGCCTCAGAGGCCTTTGCACCAGCTGCGCCACAGGCTGGAAGCCTCCCACAGGTGAGGTGGCCTGTTATGCATGCCGGCTCTGGGGCTGGGCGAGTGACCTGTGTTCAAATCCTGCCTCTGCCACTTGCAAGCTGGGCAACCTTAGCAAGATGCTGGGCCTCTCTGCAGCCATCTTACTTGCAGGGCACGGATGAGGCTGGCTCATCCGTTCCTCGGGAGAGTGAGTGAGTGAGTGAGTTCACAGAGCCCTGGGGACCACAGGGGCTCAGCTCAGCACCCTGCCTGCTGCCTCAGGTCAGACCTTGTCCCTGGCTGACTCCTTCTCCCCTCAGCACGCCCCCTTGTCCGACCCTCCTTCTGCAGAGAGGCCTGCCGGGGCCACCTGGCGAGTGTGGCTTGGCCCCTGTGAGTCTCATAGTCCCCTTTTTGCTTTGAGATGGATGTTGCTCTGTAGCCCAGGCTGGAGCGCAGTGGCCATCACAGCTCACTGCAGCCTTGACCTCCCCAGGCCTCAGCCTCCCGCGTCACTGGGACTGCAGGTGCACACCATCACACTCGGCTAATTTTCACATTTTTGGTAGCAATGGGATGTTCCCATGTTGCTCAGGCTGGTCTCAAACTCCTGGGTTCAAGCGATTCTCCTGTCTCGGCCTCCCAAAGTGCTGGGATTACAGGCGTGAGCCACCGTGACTGGCCTCTCATAGTGACCTCTTTACCTCCTTAGCTGAGCTCATCACAACTTACAGCTTGATATTTATTCCTCTAGCCTTTTCCTTCCCCACGGGACTGTAAGGTCTGTGAGAGCAGGTCTGTCCGTTCCCCGAGGTGTATCCCCAGAGCCCAGCAGCATGCCGGCCCGCAGAAGGCACTCAGTACTTGGGTGCTGAAGAACCTTCCAATAACTCTGATAGAGAAGCAAATCCTGCTGTGTAGACCAAGAGGGGGAGGGGCTGCAGAGCAGGGCAGAGGGTGGTGTGGGGGTCAGACTGGACATGTGGAGACAGTGAGGAGAGGCAGTCATGCCCCACAGGACAGCTGTCCCCTTGCAAGGCACACGCAGGACACAGCAGTTTATCCAGGGAGCCCCAGGGCCACCAGGACAGCTGAGCGAGGCAGGGACCGGGCCAGCCACTGCGTTTGGACAGGGTCTGCTGGCTCAGCCATGGAGACAGAATTACAAACCCAAACTCCACGAGGAGGAGCAGTTTCAGCCTCTCTTTTTCCCTGAGTATTTTGCAGGGAAGGGAACTTTCTCACCTACCTGGGTGTGGAGCCTAGGGCTGGCCCAGGAGCCAGCGCCCTGCAGGGTGGCTGAGCAGGCACAGGGTTCTTTTCACCTTGCTCATTAGAGGATTAATGGCGAAGAAAAAAGCTGTAAGGGAAAAAAGCCACAAGGACAGCTGCCGGGGCAGTCAGGTGAAGCCGTGTGACCTCCTGCAGTCCCCGAGGTTCTTCTTTCTGCCAGGGCAAACAGACACAGGCACTTCTCACCCTGACTGCATGCAAATGGGCCTCAGTTTCCTGGATTGCTCATGTCAGGGCAGTGCCAAGTGGGGATGAACATACAGATGAACTAATAAGCATCTTCGCTAATTGAAAACCATGCTTCCTCTGTGAGTGCCGTCTTCCGACAGGCCAGGCTCCCCTTAGATCTGGGCTTAGTTCTGAGCCCCTCCTAGGTAGAAATTCTGAAACCACTTTGGCTCGACTCGAACTCAGAAGCCCTGATTTTCCTCCATCCCTCTCCCTTCCTCCCACTCATTTGCCAAGTGACCTCGTGAACTCATTGAACGTCTCTGGAGTAACACTTGTCCAACTGCCATCTCCTCCATGGGATATGAAGTTCTGGTTACAAAATGTCCTCTAACCTTTAACCAAATCACTTCCTAACCTCACTGAGCCTCCGCTTACTCATCTGCAAAATGGGACCACAGCAGCAGAGCTCCCCACACGCACACACACGGCGGGGATTCGGGGGCACTCCTGGGGAGGTGGAGCGCGGGTCACGGGGGTGGTTATGGTGGGATTAACTTGTCCCTCACAAGGCCTTTCATGCTTCTGCTTTTAATTTCCTGTACCTCTTGGAAAAGGATTAACATCTTATTGCTCAAAGGGGTGATGAGGAGAGGGGTGGGCGGGAAAGATGGTTCTAAGATGGAGTGAGCGTCTCAGGCGAGAGGGAGGCGGCTGGGTCAGAGGTGAGGCCGGGCTCTCTGGCTTTCCCGGCAGGTGAGTGCTTCCTCTTTCCTGGGTCACACCTGGCAGTTGGCTGAGCTTTCCTCAGGCTGTGGGAGTGGACCCTGTATGCTTTTTCGGGCCCTTCCTGCAGAGGTAATGTCTCGTGTGTGCCTCTAGGAGCTGCTGGATTAAAAGAGTTGAACCAAGGAAGGACCCAGCCAAGTCACCCCCATCCATGGCTGGGGGCCTGTCCCAGGGCCTGCCTGCCCTCCAGGTGTGGTTTCCAGGTTTCCTGGGGAGCCTTCATCGCGGGCACAGGGTGGTGTGTGTGCAGCGAGAAGAGGAGGCGGGAGTGTGGCAGAGCCCGACACCACTTGTTCCTTCCCTTCAGAGCCTTCGCTGCCCCTCCCAGAGCTCCCTCTATGGAATAACTTGTTTGCTGAAAAAACTCTGTTTACTCATTTTATTGCTGGTAGGTGTCCTGGTACAGTAACTTATTGTGTGTTGGTTTGAAGTGGGGGTGGGGTGCGGAGAATCTCCAGCTCCAGCCACCCCTTGCCCTCCCCGACTTGAAGAGGTAAGAAGTCTGAGATCAGAGCTGGAAGCTGGGAAACCTCAGAGACTCAGGAGCAAGCAGCAGCGAGTCTCTACTTGCCAGCAGCCTCTGCTTTTGAAGTTTGATTGCCTTGCGATGGGCTCCACCCACGCCACCCGCCCTTCCCTGGCACAGGCTGGGCAGCCGTTGCTCCCACCCGGCATCCCCAACCCACACCACACCCCCCCCCCCCCCACCAAGCCCCACATTTACACATTAAGGCCCTTAAGAGTCCACACACTGGGACACGATCTGAGCAGGCATGTTCATCTGGGCTTCTAGTTGAAATCAAGTCTAAGGTCATTTCTGCTGGAAGAAGACTTGCTCATGTATTCATCTTACTAATTGATTCAACAAATATTGATTTACTTCCGACACCATATGGGCCACGTGGCCAAACTAGGGATTAAGAAGAACAGGCTGGGGGTGAGCATCGCAGACACTCCTGAGCTTGCCAGGGGAGAGAGACGTGGAACAGATACGAGGACAGGGGCAGACCGCACCTGCCGTGTGCCAATCACTCACCTGAGGGCTGTGCCTCTGGCATGGCATTTAATCTGCATAGGAACCTGATCCTGGAGGTCGGTGTTTATGGTCCTCAGTCAGGGAACCAAGGCTGGCAGAGATCAAGAGGTGGGCCCATGGTTGCGCAGCTGGTGAGGAGCAGGGCCTGGGTTTGAACACGAGGTGCCTGGTTCAGAGACCACACCTGTAACCAGCACCTTGCACACTGGCGATGAGTTCTTAATCACCGTGAGAAGCCCAGGAGGGAACAGCAGGGCGTGCTCCAGGTGATTCTAGAAAGGGGATGGGATTCAGGCTGGAGGTCAGCAAGACTGTCGGAGGAAACGCCCTTGAAGCTGCACTTGGAAAGATGAGGAAGACTCAGATGGGCCAAGAATGGAAGTACGTTCCAGGAAAAGTGAACTGTACGTGCCAAGGCCCTGAGGCAGAAAAACCTGGCACGTGGGAGGGATGCCGGGAGGCGCACGTGGCTGGGACCCGTGCACAGGTCCTGTCCCTTTTGTAGGAGAAGCTCTTCCCTGCTCGCCCATTGCTCACCCTTCTCCCACCTAATCAACAGCACCTGCTTCTCTCCCCCACAGCCCCATGTGAGGGTGAGCTCCAATCCCGGTGTGGCAAAAGCTATTTTTTCCAAATGGCTATAATGATAAATCTGCTTTCACATGCTCTTCCGGGGCCTTGCCACACTCCATTAAGAAGCAGAGGTGGTTGGCCAGGTGCGGTGGCTCACGCCTGTAATCTCAGCACTTTGGGAGGCCAAGGCGAGCAGATCACGAGGTCAATAGATCAAGACCATCCTGGCCAACATGGTGAAACCCCATCTTTACTAAAAAAAAAATACAAAAATTAGCTGGTTGTGGTGGCGTGCGCCTGTGGTCCCAGCTACTCAGGAGGCTGAGGCAGGAGAATCGCTTAAACCTGGGAGATGGAGTTTGCAGTGAGCCGAGATGGTGCCACTCACTCCAGCCTGGGCAACAGAGCAAGACTCTGTTTAAAAAAAAAGGGGAGGGCGGGGACAGAGGTGATTTCCCTGTCCTTTGAGCCTGGGTGGATTTTGTGACTGCTTCAATCACTAGAATACAGTGGAAGTGAGGCTGAATGACTCCTGAGGCCGGGTTGGAAAAGGTGACATGGTTTTTGCCTGTCTGTCTCTGTCTCTGTCTCTCCTGCACACCCTTCATCCCTGTAACCCAGCCACCATGCCGGGAGGAAGCCCAAGATAGCTCACCTGGGGAGATCACATGGAGAAGCCCATGGAGAAAAACGGAGGCCTCCAGCCAACAGCCAGCATCTACCACCAGATATGGAGTCAATCCGCCTTTGGATGATTCTAGCCCCAACCTTTGAGACTTCTGTCTGAGGCTCCAGACATCCTAAAACAGAGACAGCCTGCTTCTTCTGTCTGAATTATTGACTCAGAATCCATCAGCATAAAAAGGGATTATGCTTCTAAGTTTGAGAATAATTTGTTACATAGCCATAGTAACTGGGTACTTGTCGGATAAGCCCATTCCCCTTGCCTGAGATTGGTTTGAGGGAGGGCTTGGGATTCCATTCCAGCCGATGAGAAGTGAGGGGATGTCTGAGGGTACTTCTGGGGAAGATTTCCTGCTCTTGAAAGAAAAGTATTGGCCAGGTGCAGTGACTCATGCCTGTAATCCTAATACTTTGTGAGGCCCAGGTGGGTGGATGGATTGCTTGAGCCCCAGAAGTACGAGAACAGCCTGGGCAACTTGGAGAAACTCTGTCTCTATAAAAAATACAAAAATTAGCCAGCTGTGATGGTGCACCCCTGTAGTCCCAGGAGGCTGAGACAGGAGGATCGCTTGAGTCTGGGAGGTCGAGGCTGCAATTAGCCAAGATTACTCCACTGAACTCCAACTTGGGTGACAGAGTAAAACTGTCTCAAAAAAAAAAAAAGAAAAAGAAAAAGAAAAGAAAAAAATAAGAAAAAAAAGGAAGAAAAAAGTTATCAAGAAGATGTAGTCCTTTATTAATTCCAGATGAGGCTGTATGAGCAGATAATAACTGGGCAATGGCAGCCATGTTGTGACTATGAGGGGAGTAACCCAAAGATGGTGGGACAAAGAGAGAGGAAGAATCTTGGTTTTTAAGTTAGTAAGCCATGGATTATCCAACCTTGGGCCCACCCGACTTCAGTGAAATAATAACCCCCCTATGTTTGAAGCATTTAGAGTTTGACTTATTACTTTTTAAGTGATACATTGCCTTTCCCCTCACATTCCGCCTTTCCCCTGCTCTGACTCACCTCTGAATTTGGGGCAGGGAAGGCTTAAGAAGCTCTGGTACACAAAGACAAATTTCCTGCTGAGTATCCTCTAAGGTCAACAGCAGGAGGGGTTGGAAGGGGATTCCAGGAGTCTGGTGGTGGAGAAAAGAGGTTAAGAAAGAAAGTGGGAAAGTCAAAGACAAAGACCAGTGAGGGAAAAGACAATGAAGATCTCACAGTAAAAACAAGAAAAGTCAGGACAAAGGAACGGGACAGACAGCTGGGGGCTGGGGAAGGGGATGGTAAGGGGTTCGAGGCTCTAAGGCATGCTTTTATCACTCTCTGATGCTAGAACCATCTTCCTCACATCCTCTTAAGAGGCCACACAAGACGGATTAAACACGCAAGCTCTGGAGTTAGAATTATGATTCCAATACTTTCTGTCTGGATGATCTTGGGCAAAGTGATTATACTCAGCCTCAGATGATTTGTAAAATAGGTATTGCTAATCAAAATGTTCAGCCAGGCATGGTGGCTCATGCCTGTAGTCCTAGCACTTTCGGAGGCTGAGGCAGGTGGATCACCTGAGGTCAGGAGTTCGAGACCAACCTGGCCAATATAACGAAACCCCATCTCTACTGAAAATACAAAAGTTATCCAGGTGTGGCTGTTGCCTATAATCCCAGCTACTTGGGAGGCTGAGGTGAAGGAGAATTACTTGAACCCAGGGAGCAGAGGTTGCAGTGAGCTGAGATCATGCCACTTCATTCCTGCCTGGGTGAAAGAGCAAAACTTGATCTCAAAAATAAAAAGTCACTCTAAGAGGGTGTTGAAAGGATGTATTACTCAGGAGCCTACTAAGTTGTCAGTACAGAAATTCAGTTCAGGTTTGAGCAAAATTGAGAGGTATTTGACTCATATCCTTGAAAGGTCAAAGAGTATCTGGCTTCAGGTGTAGTTGGATCCAGGGACTAAAATATCAGGAGTGGATCTCTATGCTTCTTCGTCTCTTTCTCTTCCATTGCCATAACTTTCAATCAAGCTCTCCCTCCTCAGTTGCACGCAGATGCAGCCCTGTGTCCCATCTTCTCAGCAGGTTCAAAGGGCTGATACCTTTGTTCTTGGGTCTTGGGAGTGCTGTGATTGCACCAATATGTGTCCTGTACCCATTCCTGCACCTATTAAGTAACCGAGGGGATGGATTTTGCTGATCGAGCAGACCAGGGTTCTTGGTATGGAGGCTGGCCCAGCTCTACCCAACCATGTGGGCTAAGATGGTAAGTGTAGTAAATGCGTGTGTGTGTGTTTGGGAGTGAGAGGGAGGTTTCAAGAAAAACTGAGTTGCTACTACAAGAAGCAGGGATGACGACCAGACAGACACAACAGAGTCTACAATAAGTACACTTGGCAGCTGTGTTAGGACATTCTTGCATTGCTATAAAGAAATATTTGAGAACTGGGCATGGTGGCTCATGCCTGTAATCCCAGCACTTTGGGAGGCCGAGGTAGGTGGATCACAAGGTCAGGAGTTTGAAACCAGCCTGGCCAACATGCTGAAACCCTTTCTTTGCTAAATATGCAAAAATTAGCTGGGCATGGTGGCAGGCACCTGTAATCCCAGCTACTTGGGAGGCTGAGGCAGGAGAATAGTTTGAACCCAGGAGGCGGAGGTTGCAGTGAGCCAAGATCTCCCCATTGCACTCCATCCTGGTGACGGAGTGAGACTCCGTCTAAAAAAACAAAGAAAGAAAGAAAGAAATATTTGAGACTGGGTAATTTATACAGAAAAGAGGTTTAATTGGTTCTGCAGGCTTTACAGGAAGCATGGTGCTGGCACTTGTGTGGTTTCTGGGGAGGCCTCAGGGAGCTTCCAATTGTGGCAGAAGGTAAAGGGGGAGTAGGCATGTCACAGCAGGAGCCAGAGAGAGAGAGTGGGGAGGTGCCGCATTTTTAAACAGCCGGAGCTCTCAAGAAGTCACTCACCATTGTGAGGACAGCAGCAAGAGAACGGCGCTCCCTCTCGTCCCCGATTCTGCACACGCTGTGCCATCTGCCTGACACACTCTCTGCGTCCTCCCTTTGCTCGCAGCACAGTGCGGCCTTCTGATTTCAGTGCAAACATCACATGCTAACGGTCCCTCCTCTTTGCTCCCAAGCCCCCTGGCTTTTCTCATGATGGACATGTCATACTGCAGTGATTACACAGCTCCCTTGCTAGAACAAGGTTTCCCAACCTTGGTGCCACTAACATTGGGGACAGCATCATTCTTTGTTGCTGGGGGGCTGTCCAGGGCACCGCACAGTGTTTATTGGCATCTCTGGCCTCTGCCCATCAGAGGACAATAGCATCTCTCCCACCATCAGTGGTGACAATCACATTCATGAGAAATCCACCCCCATGAGCCAATCACCTCCCACCAGGCCCCACCTCCAATACTGAGAATTACAATTCCACATGAGATTTGGGAGGGGATACAGATCCAAAGTACATCAGCAGCCAACACCTCCGCTGCTTGGGACTTCCTAAGAGAAGCCATTTCAGGGATGCCGAACCCTGACTCTTTAAAAAATTTTTAATTTAATTTAAAGTTCTGGGATACATGTGCAGGAAGGGCAGGTTGGTTACATAGGTAAACGTATGCCATGGTGGTTTGCTGCACCTATCAACCCATCACCTAGGTATTCGGCCCTGCATGCATTAGCTATATATCATGATGCTCTCCCTCCCCTATCCCCCTCCCCGACTAGTCCCGTGTGCTGTTCCCCTCCCCGGGTCCTGATGCACTCTTTGTGTTCCCCCTTTTCCCACAGCGCAGGGCAGCCTTCTGATCTCAGCACAAACATCACATGCTTACGCTTCCTCCTATGTGCTCCCAAGTCCCCTGGGCTTTTCTCACCCCATCTCTAGTAAAAATACAAAAATTAGCTGGGAATGGTGGTGTGCGCCTATAGTCCCAGCTACTTGGGAAGCTGAGGCTGGAGAATCGCTTGAACTCGGGAGGCAGAGGTTACAGTGAACCGAAACCACGCCACTGCACTCCAGCCTGGGCAACAGAGTGAGACTCCATCTCAAAACAAACAAAAAATCATGGTAAAATACAAATGCCATAAATTTACCCTTAGCCATGTTTAATACACAGCTCAGAGGCATTAAATACATCTACATCGTTGTTCAGCCGTCACCACCACCCATCTCCAGAGCTTTTTGTCAACCCAAACCATAACTCTGTCCCCATTAAATACTAACATCCTGTCCTCTCGTCCCCTGAGTGCTGGGGACTTCCTTTCTGTCTTCTGTCGCTGTCAATTTACCTGCTCCAGGAAGCGGGCTCACAGAGTGTTTGCCCTTTTGCGTCCGGCTCCTTTCACTTAGCTTCATGTCTTCAAGGCTCGTCTATGTTGCACCAAGTGTCCGAATTTTATTCCTTTCAAGACCGAATAATATTCCTTTGTATGGATATTCTATATTCTGTTGATCCACTTATCCATTGATGGACTCTTGGGTTCTTTCCAGGGCAGAGGCCTTTCGAGCCAAGAGAGTGCCCACTTTCATTCTTACAGGCGGCTTCACACCCAACCAGCATTCCCCTGCCCCTTCCTGTCCTTCCTGGATTGCAGTCATTCTGTTCAGAAAGGAGGAGGAGCAAACTAGAGTCACGTTAAAGACAGGTGAGAAGGAAGAGAGGAGCGGAAGGGGATTCATAATTTTTTTTAAAAAGTTTTCCCCAAAGGAAGCTCTTCTCTCTCTCTCTCTCTCTCTCTCTCTCTGAAACAGAGTCTTGCTCTCTGCCCAGACTGGAGTGCAGTGGTGCAACCTCATCTCACTGCAGCCTCCGCCTCCTGGGTTCAAGTGATTCTCCTGCCTCAGCCTCCGGAGTAGCTGAGATGACAGGTGTGTGCTACCATGCCCAGCTAATTCTTTTATTTTTAGTAGAGACGGGGTTTCACTGTGTTGCCCAGGCTGGTCTTGAGCTCCTGACCTCAAGTAATCCACCCTCTTAACCTCCCAAAGTGCTAGGATTACAGGTGTGAGCCACCATGCCCCACCTGGAAAATCATTTTTAAGGAAAAAAAAAAAAAGGCAATTAGATTTGGTGGCAGTGGCCACAAAGGAAGCACAGTTGTCAAAAGGAGAGCTGGGACTTTTCAAAGCGCTTACTGGAACTAAACAGAAACGCTGGGCTTTGTTCTGTCTTTCTCGAGAACATGCACTTTTTGGAATAAAAAAGCTCGCAGAGTGGTGAAAGACCTCAGAGCATGAAATTGCATTACTGGAAACGGTCTGGGTCTTTTGCTCCTGAGGCTGGGACCTAGGGAGGGTTGGTTTGGTGACAGGCTGCGGAGGGGCATGTAGGCGAAAGGGGCAGGAAGGGGCCATTGGAACAGCCCTTTGGTGGAAGCGGAGGAGCTCGGGCTCATCCCTCATCAAAAGCATCAAACAGACAACAGCAGTCACAGCAGTAGCAGCAGAACAGGCAGGACTGGCTACAGGCATGTGAGTCCTGCAGCCCACTCTGAGGTCTTAAAATACGACTGAATGACCATCACTGCCTCCAAAAGGGTCTCCTTGCCTGGTTTGCTAAGAGACAAATCTGTTTTGCTTACAAACCCTCACTTCACTTCAGAACCTTCTGTGGCTCCCTATTGCCCCTGAGACTGAGTCAAGCTTCTGAACTAAGTGATCTACATGATCTGACCTCTGTATATTGCTTCTTCAACCTCATTCGTTCCATTCTTCCACTTGCACCACGCACTCCAGTGACACAGCCCCCTCTGCTTCCTCCCAGAAAATCAGCCCTCACTCATCTCGGATTTTGCACAGGCTGTGCCATCTGCCTGATACACTCTTTGCCTTCCCCCTTCGCCCGCAGCACGGTGCCTCCTTCTGATTTCAGCACAGACATCACGGGCTCACGGTCTCTCCTGTGTGCTTCCAACTCCCCTGGCTTTTCTCATTCCGGACATACTGTGCTATGGTGATTACGAGGCTCCCTCACCAGAGCAAGTTTTCTCAACCTTGGCACCAATGACACTGGGGATGGCATCATTCTTGTTGTTGGGGGACATTGTACACTGTTTCTTGGCATCTCCAGCCTCTACCCACCAGAGGTCAACAGCATTCCCTCACCTTCAGCTGTGACAACCACAGATGTCTCTAGGCATGACTACATGTGCCCTGGGAGAAAACACTGTCCCTCAGTGACAACCACCACACTACACTGGAGAAAGGTCTTATCACTGCTGTGTCCCCAGTCAGCACATACTTGGGTAAATGAATGAACAAACTACACATATTGGGTCCATAGAGACTATTTGTCTCTTTCAGGGACACTCCAAGTCTTGTTGGACCCATGCAGGACTATGCTCTGTGTTGAGTGAACAGAGAGTTCATTGAGATGACCCCGTCAAGCTGTCCTGAGTGGCAAAAGAGGCTCAGTGTGGGCTGGTTCCTCCAGGGTCTGTGGCTGTCGTCATCTGCTTGGGTACAGTGAACCTCAGGGCTCTAGACCTGTGATATGCAAGAGTGGCCGAATGCCGCGTGGCTCCTGAACCCATGCAATGTGGCTGGTCCAAGCTGAGATGTGTTATGAGTGTGAAACACACATCAGATGTGAACACTTAGCACCAAACAACTCATTAAGAGTTTTTAGAGATCCAAGATGGCCGATTAGCAACAGCTCAGGAATGTAGCTCCCAGTGAAAGCGCAGAGAACGAGTGGACGCCGCACTTTCCAACGAATTTTTGTTGCCCACAGACCGGGAGATTCCCGGCAGAGGAGCCACATGGGT
>CAUYQU010076495.1:0-28931 GCA_963574635.1 Cheracebus regulus
CCTCCCTGTGTCCATGTGTTCTCATTGTTCAACACCCACCTATGAGTGAGAACATGCGGTGTTTGATTTTCTGTTCTTGTGTCAGTTTGCTGAGAATGATGGTTTCCAGGTTCATCCATATCCCTACAAAGGACACGAACTTGCCATTTTTTATGGCTGCATAGTATTCCATGGTGTATATGTGCCACATTTTCCCTGTCCAGTCTATCATCAATGGGCATTTGGGTTGGTTCCAAGTCTTTGCTATTGTAAACAGTGCTGCAATGAACATTTGTATGCATGTGTCCTTATAATAGAATGATTTATAATCCTTTGGATATATACCCAGTAATGAGATTGCTGGGTCAAATGGAATTTCTATTTCAAGGTCCTTGAGGAATTGCCACACTGTCTTCCACAGTGGTTGAACTCATTTACACTCCCACCAACAGTGTAAAAGTGTTCCTATTTCTCCACATCCTCTCCAGCATCTGTTGTCTCCAGATTTTGTAATGATCGCCATTCTAACTGGCGTGAGATGGATCTCAATGTAGTTTTGATTTGCATTTCTCTAATGACCAGTGACTATCATTTTTTCATATGTTTGTTAGCCTCATATATGTCTTCTTTTGTAAAGTATCTGTTCATATCCTTCGCCCACTTTTGAATGGGCTTGTTTTTTTCTTGTAAGTGTGTTTCAATTCTTTGTAGATTCTGGATATTAGTCCTCTGTCAGATGGGTAGATTGCAAAAATTTTTTCCCATTCTATTGGTTGCCGATTCACTCTAATGATTGTTTCTTTTGCTGTGCAGAAGCTCTGGAGTTTAATTAGGTCCCATTTGTGTATTTTGGCTTTTGTTGCCAATGCTTTTGGGGTTTTAGTCATGAAGTCCTTGCCTATGCCTGTATCCTGAATGGTTTTGCCTAGGTTTTCTTCTGGGATTTTTATGGTGTCTTTAATCCATCTGGAGTTAATTTTAGTGTAAGGTATGTGGAAGGGGTCCAGTTTCTGCTTTCTGCACATGGCTAGCCAGTTTTCCCAACACCATATATAAACGGGGAATCCCTTCCCCATTGCTTGTTTTTGTGAGGTTTGTCAAAGATCAGATGGTTGTAGATGTGTGGCGTTGCCTCCAAGGCCTCTGTTTGGTTCCATTGGTCTGTATCTCTGTTTTGGTACCAGTACCATGCTGTTTCGATTACTGTAGCCTTGTAGTGTAGTTTGAAATCAGGTAGTGTGATGCCTCCAGCTTTGTTCTTTTTGATTAGAATTGACTTGGCTATGCGGGAGCTCTCTTTTGGTTACATATGAAGTTTAAGGTGGTTTTTTCCAGTTCTGTGATGAAGGTCATTGGTAGCTTGATGGGGATTGTGTTGAATGTATAAATTACTTTGGGCAGTATGGCCATTTTCACAATATTGATTCTTCCTAACGATGAGCATGGAATATTTCTCCATCTGTTTGTGTCCTCTCTTATTTCGTTGAGCAGTGGTTTGTAGTTCTCCTTGAAGAGGTCCTTTACATTCTCTGTTAGTTGTGTTCCTAGGTATTTTATTCTCTTTGTAGCAATTGCGAATGGCAGTTCATTGTTGATTTGGCTCTCTTTAAGTCTGTTATTGGTGTACAGGAATGCTTGTGATTTTTGCACATTGATTTTGTATCCTGAGACTTTGCTGAAGTTGCTTATCAGTTTTAGGAGATTTTGGGCTGAGACAACTTTTTTAATCAGGTTTTTTTTTTTTTCCTGCTGTTGAGATATTTCAGTTCTTTGTATATTCTGGATATTAATCCCCCATCAGATGTGTAGTTTGCAAATATTTTTTCTTATTCTTTTCATTCTGTAGATTGTTTCCTTTGCTGTGTAGAAGCTTTGAACATTCTTGTACCTGTCTTGTCATGGTGTGCCTTCCTTTCCCTTGGGTTCCTTTGGGAGCTGGGTATAGGAGTAGACACATACATAATCTATATCAGCTACCAAATGGTTTTCTTTTTTTTTTAAGACAGAGTTTCACTCTTGTTACCCAGGCTGGAGTGCAATGGCGCGATCTCAGCTCACAGCAACCTCCGCCTACTGGGTTCAAGCAATTCTTCTGCCTCAGCCTCCCGAGTAGTGGAACTACAGGCGCACGCCACCATGCCCAGCTACTTTTTGTATTTTTAGTAGAGACGAGGTTTCACCATGTTGACCAGGATGGTCTCGATCTATTGACCTTGTGGTCCACCCACCTCGGCCTCCCAAATTGCTGGGATTATAGGCATGAGCCAGTTTTCTCAAGTAACTGCACCATTTTTCACTATCACCAGCCATGTGTGTAAGTTCTGGTTACGCTACATCATCACCGCACTTGGAATTATCAGCCTGTGTAATTTTGCTGTAAAATTATTTTCTGCTGTAGAAAAACCAATTAAAGCAGGAGTGTCATCAGGGAAGGACTCTTTCCTTCAGGCCTTGGATCCTACATTTTCACTACATGAGAAGCGCCTGCCAGTGAAACATAGGGTAGCAAGAAACCTAGGATGGGCAGCTAACTCAGCTTCCTAATCGCTGAGACGACTTCGTTACGTCTTGCTAGACACAGTCAGCGTGAGTCATCCTCACAGCTATATCTGGGAGTCTTTCCATCAAATGTGTGCGAATGCAGGTTCATGGAGAAATTTATCGTATTTCCTTAGTGTTCTCTGTCCTGTTAAGATATATGTTAAAAATATTCACTTAAAATTAAAGTAATTTCTTCTAATTTGCTAATAAAATGCTTTATACCAACTTAAGTTGGTCTCTGGACTATGATAGGCCTAAGTGTGCATCATGTCTTGACTACTTCCTGTGTGACCTAGGGACGTTTCTTAACTCTTCTCAGCATCCGTATCTGTAAAATAGGCATAATACCCACCTCTTAGCATTATTATGAAACTTAAAAGAGGTAATGAAGTGCATGTCAAGCAACTAGTACATGATAGATGCTGACTGAGAGATAAACATTTTCTTGTACTTTGAAGAATTAGAATACATTTGAGTCCCCAAGTCCCCTTGAGTCATGCCGTTAAAAACCAACAAAAAATTCTGTTGAACTGATTGCCACAGGTTTTGAAATCAGTGTGTTATGTTGTGTTTCTATGAAAACGTGGAATTGAGTCTTGCTGTTGCTTTACCCAAGGTACTAAATCTTTCTTGGCCATCTTGTTAACATAAGGGAGCATAAAGCTCTGTCTTGTCTATATATTCATCAAATATTTGTTGGTCTATGATGTTTTTTTGCACCTAACATAATTCTGCCATATTATCCTACGATGTTTTATATGTTATATAAGAACCTTCTGGGGCATAACAGAGCACGCAGCACAGAGCATAACGTGATTGTTTGCCTTTCCCGCTGGACTGTGTAGCCCA
Organism: Cheracebus regulus; assembly: GCA_963574635.1. NCBI lineage: Eukaryota > Metazoa > Chordata > Mammalia > Primates > Pitheciidae > Cheracebus > Cheracebus regulus. The sequence goes on from CAUYQU010076495.1 coordinate 3,370, forward strand.
CACCCTTCTACAATTCCAACAACTGGTTCAGTACCAGACGTAGAGCAAATGTTCTCTAAATGTGGGCAGTGTTGAATGAGTGAAGAATCTTAGGCAGAGGAGAAGAAATGCATGTCCCTGACTGACTTCTGTGAGACTTTTATCTTGCAGTGAGTTAATTCAGCAACAACAAATCAATTTGAAGGTGGAAAATGTTTGCTTTGAAAACAAGAGAAAACATAACCTATCAGAAGCATTCATGATTAGCAGTCTGTGAAAGCTGAACATCCATATTGAGTTATTTTTGTTATACCCAACTAAAACAGAGCCGAGAACCCAGGGAAAGACACTCAGGGCGTTGCTCCAGAAATGGAATTCTCCGCAAGCCTGGCTGCTGAAACTGCCTGCTATAACCTGAAACCCGTTTTATCTGATATCTACTGAAATGACATACTATAGCTCTAAGCCTAGTTTTGCCCATCACTGTCACTCACCCATCAGAGCTTGCCAGTTTCCCAGAACCTTACTTGTGCCAATGAACTTTCTCAAAGAGCAATATGTAACATTTCTTTTTTATAAAACATCTAACCTTCTCTTTGTTCTTTGGACATACTGAAAACTACCCAATTGCAATTTTTTCTTCTCAAATAAGACATTTGAATTTCAGAGATTTATTTCTATTATATTTGATTTTGACAAGCCTCAGATAAGGACGAACGTTGGGCATATTCAGTCTTTTCCATTTGCTCATCCCAGTCATGCCCCATTTCGTTTTAAGCCATCAAGGCACAAAATTCAGTTTAACAGTGTACATAGTTAAAAATATATATATATATATATATATATATATATATATATATATATTTTTTTTTTTTTTTTAAATGGAGTCTCCCTCTGTCACCCAGGCTGGAGTGCAATGGCATGATGTCAGCTTACTGCAGCCTCCACCGCCTCTCAGGTTCAAGCAATTCTCCTGCCTCAGCCACCCACATTTCTTTCTTTCTTTCTTTCTTTCTTTTTTTAGAGGCTGGGATTTTCCTATGTCGCCCAGTCTGGCCTCGAACTACTGGGCTCAAGAAGTCCTCCCACCTCAACTTCCTGAGTAGCTGGGACTGCAGGAGTTAACTACATTTCTGAATAGCCATTTGTGAACTGTAATAATCCCTTTGGCATCAGCAGAACCAGAGTTCCCTGTAGGACAGCACATCTGTGCTCTGAAGGAAAGGGAGAAACAGTCGATGCTGTGGGCAGTCATTGATGGGGGGATTCTGGAGAGAGCATGAAGCCACATGACTCCGGAGTGACAGATTATCAGGAGAGTGTTTTAGGAGATCAGAGGTGAGGATGCCCAGGTCATGGGCTGAGGAAAGGGCCAGGCCCTGGGATGAAGGGTGGTTCACTTCCTACTGCTGCTGTGATGAGTGGCCACAAACTTAGTGACTTCAAATAGTGCACATTTATTATCTTGCAGTTATGTAGGTCAGAAGTCCAAAATAGGTTTTACAGGCAAGGTGTGGACAGGGCTGTGTCCTTCTGGAGGTTGCAGGGAAGGACTATTTTCTTGCCTTTTCCTGCTTCTTGAGGCTGCATATTCCTTGGCTGCTGACCCCTCCCTCCGTCTCCAAGGCCAGCAGCCAGATCTCCAGCCTCTGCCTCCATAGACTCATCTATGACTCTGCCCTTCTGGGCTCCCTCTTTTAAAGGCTCTTGCGATTATATTGGGCCCACCCAGATAATCCAGGATAATCTTCCCATCTTGGGAACCTTAACTTAATCACATGTGCACAGTCCCTTTTGCCATGGGACTTTGCCAAGGTAACATATTCACAGGTTCCGGGGATTAGGAGATGAACATCTGGGTGGTGGGGGTTGGATATTCGGTCTACCACAAGGAGATTAGGGTTAGAATCCAGGTCTGTCACTTACAAAGTGAATTTGGGCAGGTCACTACTCCACTTGAAATGTTTTCTGTTGCACAGGTAGAACAGTGAGCCCCCAACACACATCCGCACAGTCCTGTTTTTGAGGTCTAGCTGAAATAATATAGACAAAGAGACCTGATAAGCTTTTGTAAGCTTGATTCAGACATAAAAGAAAGCAAAGAAAGAGATTGATTTGTTTTTCTTTGTGTTAGCAGGTCTTTTGAAAGTATTTGGGTGGCCACCGGGCATGGCGGCTCATGCCTATAATCCTAGCACTTTGGGAGGCCAAGGCAGGTGGATCACCTGAGGTCAGGAGTTCAAGACCAGCCTGGCCAATATGGTGAAACCCCATCTCTACTAAAAATACAAAAATTAGCTGGGCGTGGTGGTGGGCGCCTGTAATCCCAGTTATCCAGGAGGCTGAGGCAGCAGAATCTCTGGAACCCAGGAGACAGAGGCTGGAGTGAGCCGAGATTGTACCACTGCACTACAGCCTGGGCAACAAAGCGAGACTCTATCTCAAAAAAAAAAAATGTACTTGGGTGAGGTTAATTCAAAACCAGAATTCAGTTCTATTGATCTGGATTTGTCCTCCTTTTTTTTAAAAAAAGAAAAGAATTACATTAATTTTTTCACATACTTTCGTTAATCAGGTTTTAGCTAGAAGCCATTTTAGGAAACTGAACGTAACAAATATTTGCTGAGCAACTGTACTGTGCACAGCATTTGGGCAGACGCTGTGGAGAGAGTGGTGGAGAGGCAATCCCACTGCCTGCCGGCTGGAAGTTACACTCCAGTGGCAGGACAGGAATTGTGCTGGGGACACATCAGACTTTGCAAGGCATTGGAGGAAGCCCTCCTGGCAAAAAATGCATAACCCAAAGCTGAGGAGGCGTTAGCTGGCAAACTGGTGCCAACAGAAGGAACAGCAGCCTCTAAAGGCCCCGAGGTGAGAGAGGGTGGCATTGCCAGGGAACCAAAGGAAAGTCAGTGTGACTGAGCCTGAGGGAGGGCCTTGGAGACACAAGATGGACCTGAGCAGGGCCCCAAAGGCTGCAGCACCAAGGCAAAAAGAGGCATGAAATCCAGTCGGATTCTCTGGACTTGTGACTCTGGTCCGCAACAACCCTCATGTGTCCCAGGAGAAGAATGTTTCAAGACTTTGACCACCCAGGCAGCCACAGAAAGACAGTGTCCAGCATCTCCATCCCACTCCTGCTGGAAGTCCAGAGTGGCCCTGCTGTGGGAAAGCCAAGGTCAAGTCAGAGCAGAGTTACTGAGACTCCACAGTGAGAGACAGTCTTATCACTTTTGAGTTGCAGGGAATTTCCAGATTTGTGGCACAGAAGATTTTCTGCATACTCGGAGGAGTTAAATGCAGCTGAAATCGAATTTGTGACCATTTAACCATTTCCTGCCAAATGGTGTATGTTTTGTTTGTATGGATTATCTCCTCTTGCTAAAGATTTACATCTGTACATCTGTCAGCTGTGATCGGGTGGAAAGTGGAAGCGGAACTGGGTGATTCTCCTCCCCTTGGTCTCTTCTTTCCCTTCAGAAATGGCTCCAACATATTAGGCATGGAAAACCTGTTGGCTTTGGCTTGAGATAAATGACATCCATGGGAGTTCATGGAATAATGTACCTTTTAACACTTGACTTTAGAAGCTTGGCATGGTGGCGTGTGCCTGTGGTCCCAGCTACTCACAAGGCCATATGGGGAGGATCCTTGGGCTTAGGGGTCCAGTCTGGGCAACATAATGAGACCCATCTCTTAAAAGTATAAATATTAAGTAAGAGGGGATGCTCTTGTATTGAGAGAAGGGACCCCTGGAACTGAGGACGGCATTCTCACATTCTTCAGGTAAAGCCGTTGCCCAACCAGTTGTTCATCACTTTTCTCATAAGTTCCTTGCATATGACAGCATCTTCCTTCTCTGTTTTTCTAGGCTATTCAGCTTGACCCTGAAGAAACTTGTCATGCTAAAAGAAATGGACAAAGATCTTAACTCAGTGGTCATTGCTGTGAAGCTGCAGGTAAGTGGGGCAGTACTGTTTGTTCAGAGCCCAGGGAAGCTGGATAACCATTTGCCCGCTGCTGGGGCTTCAGAAACACCACTGGGACCACCTCTGTCTTCCTCCTGTCAGCACAGCAAGGTGCATAGTGGAAAGATGACAGAGCTCACAGGACCTACTGAGCTTAGCTCTGCCTCTTGGTTGAGGCACTCAGTTTCTTCTAACCTTTCTTTGTCTGAAGAACAGAAATGGTTTATCCTACATTCACTGTGAAGATCAAGTGATATAGATGCTAAAGTGTTTATTGTAAACTACTCCCATTACTAGGCTGGCTAGTGTTGGTTTCAGTCTTATTCCTAGGATTACTAGATCCAGGTAGATGCATGGGTGTGGGAAGCACTTTGGAGGTTTTCTGTAGGGTAAAAGAAACTTACAGATTGTTATTTCAGACTCAGCAATTTAAAGTTTACTGGGATATTTTATCTCCTATGTAAATCCCATGTATAATTCCTTACACTTCGCATTTTCAAGGGCCCCCAAATACTTCACAGACATTTGTACTCTTAAGTATTCCTGAATTTAAGGAAAGGAGAAGGGAAAAGCTGAATTATAGAAGGGCTCAGGAATTTATCTGTTGCCAGCTAATTACCAAGCGGCAGAACTGGGACCAGAAACTCAAGAGTGGGTAATTTTTGTGCTCATTAAATTCCATTACCACGACTCCCCTAACTAATCAGTCCTTTCTGCTGATGACTCCCTGGAGTAGAGTGATATTCTGCAGTGCCTCTGGAGTCACTAAATAATGACTTGAGTCTTCAGCTTAAGGATGGTTTATTTACTGAATTCTTACTCATTGAAAAATAGCAAACTGTATGATAACTCCCTACTAACCAGAATATTTTATTAGCTAGTTCACCTATTATGCAGCAGTTTGTTGTACTCTATATCACCTTCATTAAAATCCACTTCTATATCACTCACAGTGTGTGAATCATACATTGAGGTGCTTGGGTCTCTTTCTGGGATAAATACATTATCTTAATTTAGTTCTCAAAATTTAAAATATTGGGCCAGGTGCGGTGGTTCGCACCTGTAATCCCAGCATTTGAGAGGCCAAGGCAGTGGATACTTGAGGTCAGGAGTTTGAGACTAGCCTGGCCAACATGGTAAAACCCTGTCTCTACTAAAAATACAAAAATTAGCTAGGCATGGTGATGCTTACCTGTAGTTCCAGCTACTCGGGAGGCTGAGGCAGGAGAATTGCTTCAGCCTGGGAGTGGGAGGTTGCAGTGAGCTGAGATCATGCCACTGCACTCCAGCCTGGGTGACAGGATGGAGCGAGACTCCATCTCAAAACAACAACAACAACAAAAACAAAATGTTTTAATTACTTGGCCGGCCGCGGTGGCTCACACCTGTGATCCCAGCACTTTAGGAGGCTGAGGCTGGCAGATCACCTGAGGTCGGAAGTTCGAGACCAGACTAACCAACGTGGAGAAACCCCATCTCTACTAAAAATACAAAATTAGCCAGGTGTGGTGGCGCATACCTGTAATCTCAGCTACTCGGGAGGCTGAGGCAGGAGAATCACTTGAACCCAGGAGGCGGAGATTGCAGTGAGCAGATATCGCACCATTGCACCCCAGCCTGGGCAACAAGAGCAAAACTCCGTCTCAAAAAAAAAAAAATGTTTTAATTACTCATGAATTTCTGTGTGTCCCACCTTATATTTTAATTCCCTGTTCATTTTATGAATAATTCCTTCCAAATCTATGAAATGTTCCCAGACACTGTGTGTTGGGAAAGCAAGTGTGGAACAGTGATGAGAACTGTTAATGTCTTGTCCTCCTCTCCCAATTTTGGTACCCGTTTCTAGGTCACAGACAGTGTTCCCATTTTCAGGACTTGTTTCCTTTGCTAAAGAATGTTGCTGTCCCGTGCTGACACCATTGGGGTGGTTTTGAAAGTTCCCCACTACGTTTGTCATCCCTGTGGTTAAATTCTTTTGCCAAAGAAATAATTTATTTCCTGATTAAATATTTAACATTCTATAACTCTAAATTATACCAAAACTACAAATATTTTGAATTTTTAAATTGCTCTACTTCCAAGCAGCTGTAAGTAACTACAGATGTCACCACACTCATTTATTCAGTCACTTATTTATACATTCATATAATAAATACTTCTTGAGCATCGATTACATGCCATACCTTTTTCTAAGCACAGGAAATATAGCAGTGATCAAAACAGACAAAAATCCCTGCCTTTAGGAAGCATTGAGCAGTAATTCCCCAAAGGAAAGCTAGTTGAGCACTAATTCCCCAAAGGAGATCTGCAGACCCTGAGGTCTCTAAGGCACTTTCAGGGGTACAGGAGGCCAAAACTATTTTCGTGATAATACTGTGGCATTATTTGCCTTTTTAGCATGTTGACTTTTGCACTGAAGGTACAAGAGCAACAGTGGATAAAGCTGCTGGTCCTCAGGACAAATGCCCCCAGTGTCCCAGGAGTCATTATATGGTTTACCATCTCATGAGTGAAATAAGAGGTTGAAAGGGCTGGGCACAGTGGCGCACCCGTGTAGTCGCAGCTACTTGAGGGGCTGAGCAGGAGGGTCACTTGAGCCTAGGAGCTGGCTGGAATAAGCTGTTTGCGCCGATACCCTCCAGCTGGGCGACAGAGAGAGACCGACTCAAAAAAAGAGAGAGAAAGCCAGTTTTGCTTAAGAACGTTCTTAAGAAAGCAGTAAAACTTGTTAATTTATTGTATCTCAACCTTGAATCTGCATCTTTTTCATACTGTGTGTGATAAGATGGGAAGTATGCACCGAGCACTTCTGCCTTGCAGCAAAGCACGATGTCTGTCTCCAGGACAACTGCCTGTGCAAGTTAGAGCTACTGAGTTGTGAACTACAGTAGCTGCGTTTTTCATGAAATGCCATTTTTACTTGAAAGAGGGACTTATAGACAAATAGGTTATTTAGACTCAGGTATTTGGAAAGTGTTTTCTTTAAAGCAAACAAAGTTGCCGGGCGCAGTGGCTCACACCTGTAATCCCAGCACTTTGGGAGGCCAAGGCAGGCAGATCATGACGTCAAGGTATTGAGACCATCCTGGCTAATACAGTGAAACCTCCTCTCTACTAAAACTACAAAAAATTAGCCAGGCCTGGTGGCAGGCACCTGTAATCCGAGCTACTTGGGAGGCTGAGACAGGAGATTCGCTTGAACCCGGGAGGCGTAGGTTGCAGTGAGCGAAAATCGCACCAATGCACTCCAGTCTGGGCAGCAGAACAAGACTCCATCTCAAAAAAAAAAAAAAAAAAAAAAATAGAACAAAGTTACCCTATCAATTCAAGGAAAACAACTTAGTATTGGTTGCCAATGATAAAATTTGAGCTTTTTTTTTCTTTTCCTGTGTCACCCTCCCAAGTAGCTGGGACTACAGGTGCCCGCAACCATGCCCGGCTAATTTTTGTATTTTTAGTAGAGATGGGATTTCACTATGTTGGCCAGGCTAGTCTAAACCCCTGATCTCAGGTGGTCTGCCCACCTCAACCTACCACGCCTGGCCAAAATCTGAGCTTTTAAGTGAAAATTAGAATTTTGGAAACTTGTTTCTGTCACTGAGAGCTTAACAGCTTCCCAATTCTTAAAGACTTTTCTGAAGAAATCAGAAATGATATTAAAGATTTTGGGTTTTTTATGTTGTGTAATATGTAACATTTGAATATTTTCTAAATGACTAATGCATGAGGTTACAAAGTCATGCTGGATAAAAGATTCTTCCTTTTTTTTTCCCCCCCCCATTCACCTAATACACTTAGAAAGATCCTTTCAAAGAACAAAATAGACCAGTGGATTGGGTTTTTAACTTTTTATTTTGAAATAATTTTAAATGTACCCAAGGGATGCAGGGATAGTCCAGAGTTCCTGTATACCCCACCCAGTTTCTCCCAATGTTAATGTCTCTCTTAATCAAGGTACGTTTATCAAAACTAAGAAATTATCATTGGTATAATACTATTAGACTTCGGATTTCCTAGTTTTTCCATTAACGTTCTTTTTCTGTTAATTGGATTTTAACATACAAGAGTCTTATTAAGAAACTACTATTTAGAGAGTTAATGGTGTAGTATCAAAGAAAAACAGTCCACAGTTGGCTGGGCACAATGGCTCATGCTGTAATTCCAGCACTTTGGGAGGCCAAGGTGAGAGGATTGCTCAAGCCCAGGAGTTCGAGACCATCCTGGGCAACACAGCAAGACCCAATCTTTACAAAAAATAAAAACTATCTGGGCATGGTGGCTTGTCCCTGCAGTCCTAGTTATTCAGGATGCTGAGGCAGGAATATTGCTTAAGCCCAGGAGTTCAAGTTTACAATGAGCTATGATCACACCACTGCACTCCACCCTGGGCAACAGAATGAGACCTTGTCTCTAAAAACAAAATTAAATAAATAAAAAATTCCACAGTTGTCTGAAAAGGCAGTTAAAATGCTCTGCTTTTTTCCAACTATATATCACTTTAAGTCTAGATTTTTTTTCATATACTCAGCCAAAATAGTGTTTTGCAACACATTGAGTACAAAAACAGTAATGAGAATCTAGTTGTTTTCTATTAAGTCATTCGTTAAAAAGATGTACAGAAATGTAAAACTGCCATCTCCCTCATACACTGCTGTTGGGAATGTAAAATAATACAGCCATTGTGTTGTTTTGTTTTGCTTTTGCTTTTATTTTAGAGACAAGGTCTTGCTGTGTTGCCTAGGTTGGTCTCAAACTCCGGGCCTCAAACGATTCTCCTGCCTCAGCCTATCAGTGCTGGGATTACAGGCTTGTGCCACCATGCCTGGCCAGTACAGCCACTTTGGAAAACAGTCTCACAGTTTCTCAAAAGGTTAAAGACAGACTTACCATATGACTTAGCAATTCTACTTCTAGGTGTGTCCCCAAGAGAAATGAAAACACACAAAACCTAGCATGCATGCTAAAAAGTAGAAACAATCCAAGTCCATCAACTGATCAATGGATAAATAAAATGTGGTCTATTCATACAGCTTTGGAATACTATTTGGCAATAAAAAATAATGAAGTAGGCTGGGTGCAATGGCTCATGGCTATAATCCCAGCATTTTGGGAGGCCAAGTTGGGAAGATCACAAGGTCAGGAGTTTGAGACCAGCCTGGCCAACATGGTGAAACTCTGTCTCTACTAAAGATTTGAAAAAAAAAATTGGTAGCCAGATGTGCTGGCATGTTAATTCCAGCTACTCGGGAGGCTGAGGGAGGAGAATTGTTGGAACCTAGGAGGCAGAGGTTGCAGTGAGCCGAGATTGTACTATTGCACTCCAGCCTGGGGGGAAGGGTGAGACTCCGCCTCAAAAAAAAAAAAAAAAAAAAAAGAATGAAGTCCATCCATGCTACTACGTAGATGAACCTTGAAAATGTGATGCTAAGTGAAAGAAACCAGACACAAAAGACCACATATTGTGTGATGCCATTTATACAAAATAGGCAAATACCCAGAAAGTAGACTGTAGTTACCAGGGGTTGGGGTGGAGGATAGGCAGACTGGGGAGGATGACAATTAAAGAATATGAGGTTTCCTTGTTGGATGATGAGAATGTTCTGACACTGACTGTGGTGATGGTTGCACAGCTCTGAACATACCAAAAGCCATTGAATTGTACACTTTAAATGGGTGAATTTTATGCTATTTGAATTATATACCAGTAAAGCTGTCTAATTTTTAAAAACTATGTCATCTCACTAAATTATTTTTGTTCGGGGAAAATATATTTTTCATTTTAAAACTTTGTGTATAAACACATAAAGGGTTTATTGTTAATTTTAAATGGATTAATAAATATTTTTAAGTATCTGTTTTAATTCATAATATGGTGACTATTGATAGATAAACCTACATAAACAAAACATTGGTAGATATACCTACATACACAAAAGCTATTTGGGATTCTTTCTAGAGTGTAAAAAGTTCCTGAGACCAAAAATTTGAGAATTATTATAATAGAAGGAAAGAAACAATAAAATAAATAAGAAAATTATATATAGGCATCCCTTCAAATCTTTTTTTTTTTTTTTTTTTTTTAGACAGAATTTTGCTCTCTTTGCCTAGGCTGTAGTGCAATGGTGTGATCTTGGCTCACTGCAGCCTCCGCCTGCCTGGTTCAAGTGATTCTCCTGCCTCAGCCTCCCAAGTAGCTGGGATTACAGGCGTGTGCCACCATGCCTGGCTAATTTTTGTGTTTTTAGTAGAGGCAGAGTTTCACCATGTTGGTGAGGTTGGTTTTGAACTCTTGACCTCAAGTGATCCACCCACCTTGACCTCTCAAAGTGCTGGGATTATGGGTGTGAACCACTGCGCCTGGTCACAATCCTTAAAATCTAATCCATTCCTGAAAATACGTTGCATGGTAAGAGCCTTTATTTTATTAAATCGGAAAAATAACAAATACAGAATATCATAGCACTGTAATTGTGGTGTGTAAATTACTCATATTTTGAGTAGGAAGACTAAAAGACAAGCTTATCAAAAATAGTAACTATGGGCTGGGCTGGGAGGTCAAGGCAGGCAGATCACCTGAGGTCAGGAGTTTGAGACCAGCCTGACCAACATGGTAAAACCCTGTCTCTACTAAAAATACAAAATTAGCCAGGCTTGGTGGTGCACGCCTGTAATCCCAGCTACTTGGGAGGCTGAGGCAGGAGAATCACTTGAACCTGGGAGGCGGAGGTTGCAGTCCACCCTGAGCAACAAGAGTGAAACTCCATCTTAATAAAATAATAACAATAATAATAATAACTATGGCTGGGCACGGTGGCTCATGCCTGTAATCCCAGCACTTTGGGAGGCCGAGGTGGGCAGCTCACCTGAGGTCAGGAGTTCAAGACCAGCCTGGCCAACATGGCAAAACCCCACCTGTACTAAAAATACAAAAAAATCAGCCAGGCATGGTGGCACATGCCTGTAATCCCAGCTACTCAGGAGGCTGAGGCAGGAGAATCACTTGAACCCAGGAGGCAGAGGATGCAATGAGCCAAGATTATGCCACTGCACTCCAGCCTTGGCAACAGAGTGAGACTTCGTCTCAAAAAACAGAGGAGGGTGGAAGTGTAGAGTTTTTATTGGTTTTCTCTTTGCTTCTTTGTTTTTTGTTTCTGCAATCAGAGTTAAGTTACCATTCAGTATAAAATAATGAGTTATAAGATGTTATTTGCAAGCCTCATGGTAACTGCAAATCAAACCCTACAACAGAGACACAACAAATAAAAAGCAAGAAATTAAAACATACCATCAGAGAAAATCACTTTCACAAAACAAAAAACAAGAAGGAACAAAGGAAGATAGGACCACAAAACAACCAGAAAACAAATAACAAAATGGCAATAGTAAGTCCTTACTTATAAATAATAACATTGGATGTAAATGGACTGAATTCTGTAATCAAAAGACATGAAGTAGTTGAATGCATTAAAAAACAAGACCCAACTAGGCACAGTGGCTCATGCCTATAATCTGAGCACTTTGGAAGGCTGAGGCAAGAGTATTGCTTGAGCTCAGGGGTTTGAGACCAGCTTGGGCAACATGGTGAAACCTTGTGTCTACAAAGAATTTGAAAAATTAGCTGGATGTGGTGATGTGTACCTGGTAGACCCATCTACTCAGGAGTTAAGGTAGGAGGATCACTTGATCTTGGGAGGTTAAGGCTAAAGTGAGCTATGACTGAGCAACTGCACACCATCTTAGGCAACAGAGTGAGACGCTGTCCCAGAAAAGCAAAAACAAAAACATGACCCAAACATCTTTTGCCTACGAGAAACACACTTGACCCATAAAGACACTTATAGACTAAAAATAAATGGTTAGAAAAATATTCTCCATGCAAATGGAAGCCTATAAAAGAGTAAGAGTAGCTGTACTTACATCAGACCAAACAGATTTCAAGACAAAAATTATAAAAATTGACAAGGTCATTATATAATGACAAAGGGGTCAACTCAGCAAGAGGGTATAACAATTGTAAATAACACTGGAGCACCCAGATGTATAAAGCAAATATTGTCAGAGCTAAAGAGAGTGTTAGACCCCAATACAACAATAGCTAGAGACTTTAACACCCCACTTTTATCATTGGACAAATCATCCAGACGAAATAAAGAAACACTGACTGCACTATGGACCAAATGGACCTAATAGATACTTACAGAACATTTCTTCCAGTGACTGCAGAGTGCACTTTGTTGTTGTTGTTGAGACAAAGTCTCTGTTGCCAGGCTAGAGTGCAGTGACGCCGTCTCGGCTCACTGCAACCTCTGCCTTCCGGGTTCAAATGGTTCTCCTGCCTCAACCTCCCGAATAGCTGGGGCTACAGGCATACACCACCACGTGGGCCTGGCTAATTTTAAACTCCATCCGGAGATGGAGTTTCACCATGTTGGTCAGGACAGTCTCGATCTCTTGACCTCGTGATCTGCCTGCCTTGGCCTCCCAAAGTGCCAGGATTACAGGCATGAGCCAGTGCGCCCAACCAGAATACACATTTTTTTTCCTTAGGACATGGATCATTCTCAAGGATAGGCCATATATTGGGTCACAAACAAGTCTTAAAACATTCACAAAAAAGTTGAAGTTGGGCACAATGGCTCATGCCTGTAATCCCAGCACTTTGGAAACTGAGGCGGGTGGATCATGAGGTGAGGAGATCAAGACCATCCTGGCCAACACTGTGAAATCCCATCTCTACTAAAAATACAAAAACTTGCCAGGCATGGTAGTAGGCACTTGTTCAGGAGGCTGAGGCAGAAGAATTGCTTGAACCCAGGAGGCAGAGGTTGCAGTGAGCAGAGATCACACCACTGCACGCCAGCCTGAGCAGTAGAGCAAGACTCCATCTCAAAAAAAAAAAAAAAGTTGAAATAATATCAAGCATCTTCCCTGACCACAATGGAATAAAACTAGAAATCAATAATAAGAGGAATTTCAAAAATGATACAAATGCATGGAAATTAAACAATATACTCCTAATGACCAGTGGGTCAGTGAAGAAATTAAGAAAAAAATTGAAAATGTTCTTGAAACAAATGATAATGGAAACATATCAAAACCTATAGGATACAACAAAAGCATTACCAAGAGGGAAGTTCATAGCTATAAGTGCCTACATCAAAAAGAAGAAAAGCTTCAAATAAGCAACCTAATGATTCTTCTTAAAGAACTAGAAAAGCAAGAGCAAACCAAACCCAAAATCAGTAGAAGAAAACAAATAACAAAGATCAGAGCAGAAGTAAATGAATTTGAAATTTTTAAAAATACAAAAGATCAACAAAACAAAGTTTTGGGTTTTGGGGGTTTTTTTTGGGGGGGGATCGAGTCTTGCTCTGTCACCCAGGCTGGAGTACAGTGGTGTGATCTCAGCTCACTGCAACCTCCGCCTCCTGGATTCAAGCAATTCACCTGCCTCATCCTTCCAAGTAACTGGGATTACAGGCGTGCACCACCATGGTGGGTAATTTTTGTATTTTTAGTAGAGACGAGGTTTCACCTCATTGGGCAGGCTGGTCTCAAACTCCCAACGTCAAGTGAGCCGCCCGCCTCCGCGTCCCAAAGTGCTGGGATTACAGGCATGAGCCACACGCCTGGCCAAAAATGTTTTTTGAGAAGACAAAATGGACAGACCTTTAGCTGAACCAACTAAGAAAAAATAGAAGACCCAAATAAATTAAATTAGAGGTGAAACAAGAGGTAACTGACACTGCAGAAATTCAAAGGATCGTTAGTGGCTCCTGTGAGCAGCTATATGCCAGTAAACTGGAAAATCTAGAAGAAATGGATAAATTTCTGGACAGATACAACCTACCAAGATTGAACTATGAAGAAATTCAAAACCTCAATAGACCAATAACAAATAATGAGCTAGATACCATTAACAAAGTCTGCCAGCAAAGAAAAGCCCAGGACTTGATAGCTTCACTGCTGAATTTTACCAAACATTTAAAGAACTATTCCAAAAAGTAGAAAATACTTCCAGACTCAGTCTACAAGACCAGTATTACCCTGATAGCAAAAGCAAAGAAAATGACAGGCCAGTATCTTTGAAGAACGTTGATGCAAAAATCATCAAGAAAATACTAGAAAACAGAATTCAACAACACATTAAAAATATCATTCATCATGACCAAGTGAGATCCCAGGGATGCAAGGATAGTTCAGCATATACAAATCAATTAATGTGATACATCATATCAACAGAATGAAGGACAAAACCCATGTGATCATCTCAATTGATGCTGAATGGCTGGGCATTGTGGCTTCCGCCTGTAATCCCAGCACTTTGGGAGGCCAATCCCAGCACTTTGGGAGGCCAAGGATCACTTGAAGCCAAGAGTTTTGAGACCAGCCTGGGCAACATGGCAAATCCTCATCTCTAGAAATAAAAATTGATTCTGAAAAAGCAGTTGATAAAATTCAACAAGGCTTCATGACAAAAATCCTCAAAACAATGGGTATAAAAGAAACATACCTCAGCACAATGAAAGCCATATATGACAGACCCATAGCTAGTATCAGACTGAATGGAGAAAAACTGGAAGCCTTACCTCTAAGATCTGGAACAAGATAAGGATCCCCACTTTCACCACTGTTATTCAGTATAGTACTGGAAGTTTTAACTACAGTGGTCAGGCAAGAGAAAGAAAGAAAGGCATCCAGATTTGGAAAGGAAGAAGTCAAATTGTCCTTGTTTGCAGATGAAATTATCTTATATGTGGAAAAACCTACATTTCACAAAAAAAACTATTAGAACTGATAAAATCAGTGAAGTTGCAGCATATAAAATCAATATGCAGAAATCAGTAGCATCTGTAAATGAAATCAAGAAAGTAATCCCATTTATAAGAGTGACAAATAAAATACCTAGGAATAAACTTAACCAAAGAAGTGAAAGATCTCTACGAAAAACTATAGGCTGGGCGCAGTAGCTCATGTCTCTAATCCCAGCACTTTGGGAAGCCGAGGCAGGCAGATCACCTGAAGTCAGGAGGTCAAGACTAGCCTGGCCAACATAGTGAAACCCAGTCTCTATTAAAAATACAAAAAAAAAAAAAATTAGTGAGGCATGGTGGCGGGCACCTATAAACCCAGCTATTCAGGAGACTGAGGCAGGAGAATCACTTGAACCCAGGAGCTGGAGATTGCAGTGAGCCGAGATCACGCCACTGCATTCCAGCCTGGGGGACAGAGTGAGACTCTGTCTCCAAAAACAGAAAAAAGAAAACTAAAACATTGATGCAAGAAAATTGAAAAGACACAAAAAAATGGAAAGATATTCCATATTCATGGATCAGAAGAATCAATATTGTTAAAATGTCCATACCACCCAAAGCAATCTACAGATTGGATGCAATTTCTATGAAAATACCAATGACATTCTTCACAGAAATAGAAAAAAACAATCCTAAAATGTATATGGAACCACAGAAGACCCAGAATAGCCAAAGCCATCCTGAGCACAAAGAACAAAACTTGAGAAATCACATTATCTGACTTCAAATTATACTACAGAACTATAGTAACCAAAACAGCATAGTACTGGCATAAAAACAAGCACCTACACCAATGGAACAGAATAGAGAATCCAGAAATAAATCCGTACATCTACAGTGAACTAATTTTCAACAAAGGTGCCAAGAGCATACATTGGGGAAAGGACAGTCTCGTCAATAAATGCTGCTGAGGAAACTGGATATCTGTATGCAGAGGAATGAAACTAGACTCATCCTCACTATATACAAAAATCAGATAAAAATGGACTGGAGACTTTAACACCTGAAATTGTGACACTACTAAAAGAAAACAATTTTTCAACTGCTTTGGCCACTAAAATAATAATAATAATAAAAGAAAACATTGGAGGAAACTCTCCAGGAAATTGATCTGGGCAGAGATTTCTTGGATAATACCTGGCGCTGGCAACCAAAGCAAAAATGGACAAATGAGATCATATCAAGTTAAAAATCTTCTGAGCCAGGCATGGTGGCTCATGCCTATAATCCCAGCACGTTGGGAGGCTGAAAAGGGGTCCCTTGTCCATCTGGCAAGGGATTAATAACCAGAATATATAAGGAGCTCAAACAACTCAGGAAAATATCTAATAATCCAGTTAAGAAATGGGCAAATGATCTGAATAGACATCTCTCAAAAGAAGACCTACAAATGGCAAACAGACATATGAAAGGATACGCAACATCATTGATTATCAGAGAAATGCTAATCAAAACTACAATGAGATATCATCTCACCCCATTTAAAATGGCTTTTATCCAAAAGAAGGCAATAGTGAATGCTGGTTAGGATGTAGAGAAAAGGGAACCCTCATACATTGTTGGTAAGAATGTAAATTAGGGCTGGGTGTGTTGGCTCACACCTGTAATCCCAGCACTTTGTGAGGCCGAAGTGGGCAGATCACGAGGTCAGGAGATCGAGACCATCCTGGCCAACATGGTGAAACCCCGTCTCTACTAAAAATACAAAAAAATTAGTTAGGCATGGTGGCGCATGCCTGTAGTCCCAGCTACTCGGGAGGATGAGGCAGAATTGCTTGAATCCAGGAGACAGAGATTACAGTGAGTGGATTCACGCCAGTGCACCACAGCCTGGTTACAGTGCGAGACTCTATCTCAAAAAAAAAAAAAAAAATGTAATACAGGAACTATGGAAAATAGTTCCCCAAAAAACTAAAAAATCTCATGCAGCACTATTCACAATAGCCAAGATTTTGAAGCACCTAAGTGTCCTTCAGCAGACAAATTGATAAAAAAATATATATATATGGTACATATATACAATGAAGTACTAAGCAGCCATAAAAAGGAATGAGGTCCTGTCATTTGCAATATAACATGGATGGAACTGGAGGACATTATGTTAAATGAAATAAGCCAGGCACAGAAAGACATATTTTGAACACTCTCACTTACTTGTGGGAGTTAAAAATTAAAACAAAGTCATGGAGGTAGAGTCTAATGATGGTTACCACAGGCTGGGATGGGTAGTGGCACAGGGGGAACAGAATGAGGCCAGGTGAGGTGGCTCACACCTGTGATCTCAACATTTTGGGAGGCCGAGGTGGGTGGATACGAGGTCAGGAGATCGAGACCATCTCATCTGGCCAACATGGTGAAACCCCATCTCTACTAAAAATACAAAAATGAGTTGGGCGTGGTGGCGGGCGCCTGTAGTCCCACCTTCGCAGGAGGTGAAGAGACTTAGTACATTTTCCTGAGGCAGGAGAACTGGTTGAACTGGGAGGTTGCAGTGAACTGAGATCGTGCCACTGTACTCCAGCCTGGGTGACAGAGCAAGACTCCGTCTCAGAAAAAAACAAAACAAAACAAAAAGCATAGAATGAATAAGATCATTTCTGTTTGGCCAAGCATGGTGGCTCATGCCTGTAATCCTAGCACTTTGGGAGGCTGAGGTGAGAAGATCCCTTGAGTCCAGTAGTTTGAGACCAGCCTGAGCACCATAGTGAAACCCCATCTCTATTTTTAAAAAACATTTTTTTTTTGAGACAGAGTTTCGCTCTTGTTGCCTGCCTAGGCTGCAGTGCAGTGCCGCAATCTCAGCTCACTGCAACCTCCACCTCCCAGGTTCAAGCGATTCTCCTGCCTCAGCCTCCCAAGTAGCTGGGATTACAGGCATGTACCACCAAGCCTGGCTAATATTTGTACTTTTAGTAGAGATGGGGTTTCACCATGTTGCCCAGGCTAGTCTCGAACTCCTGACCTCGGGTGATCTGCCCTTCTCAGCCTCCCAAAGTTGGGATTACAGGCGTGAGCCCCCATGGCCAGCCAAAAAAATTTTTTTAATTATAAATTTTTTTTTAATGTTTTAAAGATCTGATATTTGATGATGCCACAGGGTGATTACAGTCAATGATCATTTATAGTACATTTTAAAATAATTAAAAGTATAATTGGAATATTTGTAACACAAACGATAAATGCTTGAAGTGATGGATATCCCATTTAACCTGATGTGATTATTACACATTGTATGCCTGTATCAAAATATCTTATGTACCCCATAAATATATATACCTACTATGTACCCATAAAAATTATTAATTAAAAAATTGAGGTCAGGCGCGGTGGCTTACAGCTGTAATCCCAGCACCTTGGGAGGCCAAGGTGGGCAGATAACGAGGTCAGAGATTGAGACCGTCCTGGCCAACATGGTGAAACTCTGTCTCTACTAAAAATACAAAAAAATTGGCTGAACGTGTTGGCAGGAGCCTGTAATCTCAGTTACTCAGAAGGCTGAGGCACAAGAATCACTTGAATCCAGAAGGCGGAGGTTGCAGTGAGCCGAGATCGTACCACTGCACTCCAGCCTAGCAACAGAGCGAGACTCCGTCTCAAAAACAAACGAACAAAAAATTGAAATAAAGAATAAATGTGAAAAATAACAATTTATTTTCAGACATCCAAGAAACCTCAACCAGTTTCCTCAAATATTGCTACAATACTCTTGATTTTTTTCTTTTTGAGAATGAGGTCTCACTATATTGCCCAGGCAGCTCTTTATACTCCTAGGCTCAAGCTCTGTCTCCCTAAGTGCTGGAATTATAGGCATGAGCCACCACACCCAGCAGCAATACTGTTAAATATCTATATGGTAAGAATTTTTGGTCTAAATCAGAAGCATTGAAAACACCAGTAACCTGGCCAGGTGTGGTGGCTCATGCCTGTAATCCCAGCACTTTGGGAGGCCAAGGCAGGTGGATCACCTGAGATCAGGAGTTCAAGACCAGGCTGGTCAACGTGGTAAAACCCCATTTCTACTAAAAATACAAAAATTAGCTGGGCGTGGTGGCGCACACCTGTAGTCTCAGCTACTCAGGAGGCTGAGGCAGGAGAATGGCTTGATCCTGGGAGGTGGAGGCTGCAGTGAGTCAAGATCGTGCCATTGCACTCCAGCCTGTGCGACAGAGTGAGACTCCATCTCAAATTAATAATAAAACACCTGTAACCTAATTTTTAAAATATACTATATTAATGGATATTTTAATGTGCTATAATGTTACTTTAGTATTTAGATATAAATGGTTTTGCTTCTATACTGCAAATGAAGATATACTGTTACGTAGATAAACAAATGATACGTCAGTATATTAAAAATAATTTTGACATTGGACTCTGGTTGGTAGTGCCCCAGGCACCTGGAATAAGCAAATACTGGAACCCATGAAAGCTAAACCGTTGGGGAAGGGTAGGAAAGATGAGGACAGTAGTGCACCGTGCTTGAAAGGGCCGGGCCGGGCCTGGCCGCGATCCTGTCACACGCTGCACTCCGCATCCTGCTATCTGCACATGCAGATTCCTTCTAGCAAGTTTGCAATTCAGATAGTGAATTTGGGATGGAAAGTTTTACAGGTATTGGCTAGGTGTGGTGGCTCATGCCTCTAATCCCAGCACTTTGGGAGACCAAGGTGGGCGGATCACTTGAGGTTGGGAGTTTGAGACCAGCCTGACCAACATGGAGAAACCCCATCTCTACTAAAAATACAAAAAAATTAGCTGGGTGTGGTGGCACATGCCTGTAATCCCAGTTACTCGGGAGGCCGAGGCAGGAGAATCGCTTGAACCTGGGAGGCGGAGGTTGCGGTGAGCCAAGATTGTACCATTGCACTCCAGCCTGGGCAACAAGAGTGAAACTCTGACTCAAAAAAAAGAAAAGAAAGTTTTACAGGTTTTTAGAGCACATACTTGGGTGGTGAGAATTTTTATAATCATATAATGAGGCTGCTGCTGTTGGAAGGTGATATGTCTGATAGTGACAATAAGATAAAGGGGAAGGAGAGGGGTAGGGTGGAGGAAGTTAACAGATTCCCTACGGTGGGCATGGTAGGCCTGGTTGAGAAAATGACATTTACCCAAAGACTTTGAGGGAGGTGAGGGTACTGTGCAGGTGTCTAGAAGAAGAGCCTTCCAGGCAGAGGGAAGAGCCAGGGCAATGCCCTAAGTCAGGCGTGGGATTGGCTTGTCTGGCAGCATGAGAGGAAAAGAGGAGAAGGCTGGAGAAAAGTGGGAGTGGCAGGCAAGGAGGTCAATGCAGTGTGGCATGGGGAGGGCAGAAAGCCTCTGGTTTTCATTCTTTGTGAATTGGAGGGTTTTGAACAGAGCAGTCAGAGGATACTTTGGCTGTTGTATGAAGGAAAGAAGAATCAGTAAGACCAGTTATTAGGACACGACAGGGATTCTGGAAAGAGAGGAGGGTGTTATGAGAGTTGGGATATGAGCCACTGGTGGGTGGAATTGCCATTTGGCAAGATGGGAATACTGTGGGTGAAGCAGATTAGCTGGGAAAGATCCAAGATTCAGTTTATCATGTTCTGTATTAAACATCCAAGGGGAGATGTTTGGTGTTCGGGAGGGAGGTCTGCGGTCGAGATAGAATTTGGGAAGGCATCAGCACACTGGAGACCCCAAGGCTGTCTGAGATAACCGGGAGTGGAGTGAGTGGATATAGGAAAGAAAACAGGGCCGAGGATCACAGCCCCAGGCCTTCTAGCGTTAAGATGCCAAGAAAAGGACGTTGAGAAAGGGCACCTTCAGGGTAGAAGGAAATCCAGAGGGCTGTGGTGGTCTGGAAACCACCTAAAGGAAGTGCTGCCAGGAGTAGTGATCAATCAGTTCTGTTAAAAGCTGCAGATAGGGCCAGGCGTGGTGGCTCATGATTGTAAGGAGGTGGCTCACGAGGTTGAGAGATCGAGACCATCCTGGCCAATGTGGTGAAACCCCATCTCTACTAAAAATACAAAAATTAGCTGGGCATGGTGGAGTGCACCTGTAGTCTCAGCTACTCGAGAGGCTGAGGCAAGAGAATCACTTGAACCCAGGAGGTGGAGGTTGCGGTGAGCTGAGATCACGCCACTGCACTCTACTGCAGCCTGGCGACAGAGCGAGACTATCTCAAAAAAAAAAAAAAAAAAAAGCTGCAGATAGATGAGACCTGACTTTCAGATTCTTCAAAGGAGATGACATGGGAGACCTCATCTGAAGCAGTTTTGGTGGAGTGGTGGAGATAGGAAGGCCAACCAGAATTCCTTTAAGAGAAAATGGGAGAAGAGGACTTGAAGAGAGCAAAAATGGCCTCTGAGGAGTTGGCTCCAAAGGGAAGATGGGATGTGGGGTGGTAGCTAGCAGGGCCTGTGGGGACAAGAGAAGACATTTTTTTAAGATGAAAGAAGTAGGGTGTTTGCTAATGGGAACAGTCCAGAAAGGGGAGGAACGTTGATTATGGAAGAGAGAAGAATGGCAGGAACTGTGGCTTTGAGTAGGTCAGAAAGGATGAGGTTAGTGCCCAGCCAAGTGCTTGGCTCCAGCTAGGAACAGAGGTGCTCATGTGTGTGACTGGAGGGAATTGGGGCACAGAGCACCAGATGGCAGGCCGATGTGGTGGGGGCAGCTTCAGCTTTCCCAGTGAAGCAGGAATCAAGGTTATCAGCTTAGAGCGAGCAGAGGACTAAGGTGTTGGAGATCTGAGGAAAGCAGGAAGGTATGAAATCATCCTGCAGTAGCAGGATGGGAAGGTGAGAGAACACGGAGAAATACAGCATGATTGCCAGACAGCAGTGGAAGCCGCTTAAGATTTGAATCATAAATGTAAAGTGAGATCAGCTAGCCTGATTATGTTCCTCTCCAGGCATGTTCAGCTGGGGCAGTTGGATTTAAATAAGGTTGTAATTTACCACATGGGTATAGCAAAGAAGGGCAGGGCAGAGGAGCTGGGGCACGTGCAAGGCATGTTTATAAACATGGATCACAGCATTGGAGCTGGGCGAGGAGGGAAGAGGGGCAGCGGGCACCTGAGGAATGGTGAAGGGGGCGTCCATGGGTTGTAAGTCCCGGTGGACTTGAGGCATCATTGTGGTTGACACACTGGAGACGGTAAATCCGCTGGGAGGATAGGAGGCAGCCATCAGGCGATGAGCATTGGTTGTAATGATCAGCAGTGGTGAGGCCTGAGTGTGATCGTGTGGGTGTGTGGCTGAGATGGGTGCAGGGACAGGAGTGTTAGAAGACAGGAGTGAGGGGACCTACAGGCCAGCATGTTAGACAGAGCATGCATTGAAAGCATAAAGCATTAAGACCAGAGTAGTGTTAGGGAGAGGAACAAAGTCGGGCATGAACAAAACTCAAGAACGAGCAGCAATGTAGGCAGTTGCATACAACAGCAACAGCAACAGCAAAGAGTGGAGGGTGATCTAAGTGGACGGCGTCAATGCAAAGTGGGGAGTTTTTACAAGATAGAAGGGAGAATGTTCTAGAACTGGTGCTGAGCAGCAAACAGGACACCTGCCCCACTTCCAAGCCCAATGGTGTGTGGGTTGTGGGAGAAAAGCAGCCACCGTTGGGGAAGGCTGTCCAGGAAGCAGCTCAGCCTCAGTAATGTTGATACTTTGGCCAGATCGTTCTCTGCTCTGGGGTGTCCTGTGCGCTGTAGAAAAGTCAAAAGCATCCCTGGCCTCCACTGTCCGGCTGCCAGGATCATCCCTCCAACCCAGTTGTGACAACCAGCGATCTCCAAATATTGCCAGATAGCTCCCTGGGAGCAAGATCATGCCTGGTTGAACACCACTGTTATCTATAAGCCACATTTTAGATTCTCTCAGCATTTCTTTTTCTTTGCTTTCTTTTTTTTTTCCCTTTGTTGCCCAGGCTGGAATGCAGTGGCTGGCCATAGGTTGATCATGGTGCACTACAGCCTCAAACTGATGGGCGCAAACAGTCCTCCCAAGCAGCCAGGACTGCAAGTGTATACCACCACATCCAGTGCTCTCAGCAATTCTGAGATTCATTTTCCAGATATTTCTTTTTTTCATTCCTCCCAAAGTACCGGGATTACAGGAGTGAGCCACCATACCCAGCCCAGAGTAGGCGAAGATTTCTTAGGTCTCAGAAAGCATTAACCACAAAAGAAAAAAAAATAATAAAATTGACTTGTTGAAAATTAAATACTTTGTCAAAAGATACCATTAAGAAAATAAATAAGCAAGATATTTACAGTACATATGTCTTGACAAATGACTTGTATAAATAAGACTCTTATAATTCAAGACAAACAACCCAATTTTTTTTTTTTTTTTTTTTTTGAGATGGAGTCTTCCTCTGTCATCCAGGCCGGAGTGCAGTGGCAGAATCTCAGCTTACTGCAGCCTCTGCCTCCCAGGTTCAAGTTATTCTCCTGCCTCAGCCTCCTGAGTAGCTGGGACTACAGGCACGTGACTCCACACCCAGCTAATTTTTGTATTAGGCGGGGTTTCACCATATTGGCCAGGTTGGTCTTGAACTCCTGACCTTGTGATCCACTCACCTCAGCCTCCCAAAGTGCTGGGGTTACAGATGTGAGCCACTGCCCCTGGCCTCACAACTCAATTTTTTTTTTAATGGGCAAAGAAGTTTGATTGGGCACTTAATAAATGGAGGTATACAAATCACCAATAAACTGATGGAAAGATGGTCAATTTTTTTAGTTGTCAAGGAAATGCAAATTGCGACCACATGATGTTCTTCGAGTACCCATTACGATTTGTGAGTCAAGGGCTTGCCAAGTGTTGGTGTGGACATGGAGCAGCAGAAGACCTCACGCTGCTGCTGCAGGTGTGGTGGAATGGACCAGTGCCTTGGAAATTAGTCTGGCAGTTTCTCATAAAGTTCAACATACATATACCCTATGACCCAGCAATTCTATCCCAAGAAAAAACAAAACGTATGTCCACAAAGACTTGCATAAGAATGGCAGCTTTAGCCATAATAGCCAAACACTAGAAATAACCTAGATGTAGATACTCAGCAGCCAGGGACTGACTAAATGGTGCAGTACAGGCTGAGTGTCCCTCATCTAAATTGCTTGGGGCCAGAAGTGTTTTGGACTTCAGTTTTTTGTGTGTGTTTTGGAATATTTATATATAATCAGATGTCTTGGGGATGAGACCCAAGTCTAAGCACAAAATTCATTTATGTTTTATATACACATAGCCTAGAAGTAATTTTATGAAATATTCTTAATTTTGTACATGGAACAAAGTTTTGACTGTGATCTGACTGTGACCTGTCACGTGAGGTCAAGTGTAGACTTTCCCACCTGTGGCATCATGTTGGCACTCATAAAGTTTCAGATTTTGGAGCATTTTGTGGTTTTGGCTTTGGGTTTTTGTTGGTTTTTTTTTTGAGATGGAGTTTCACTCCTGTTGCCCAGGTTGTAGTGCAATGGCACGATCGTGGCTCACTGCAGTCTCTGTCTCCCGGCTTCAAATGATTCTCTTGCCTCAGCCCCTCAAGTAGCTGGGATTACAGGCATGTGCCACCATGCCTAGGTAATTTTTTTTTTTATTTTTATTTTTAGTAGAGACAGGGTTTCACTATGTTGGCCAGAGTGGTCTTGAACTCCTAATCCTCAGGTGATCCACCTGCCTCGGCCTCCCAAAGTCCTGGGATTACAGGTGTGAGCCGCCATGCCCAGCCCAGATTTTGGAGCATTTTGGATTTTGGATGAGGGATGCTCAGCCTGTATATATTCATAGAATAGCCTTCTATTCGACAATAAGGAGTGAACTGTTGACACATGCAAAAACCAGGATGAACTTCAGACACATTATGCTGGGCAAAAGAAGCCATACCTGACTAGTACACACTGTAGGATTCCATTTGTATGAACTTTTAGGCCTGGCACGTTGGCTCATGCCTGTAATCCCAACACTGGGAGGCTGAGGCAGGCGGATGGCTTGAGCCCAGGAGTTTGAGACCAGCCTGGGCAACATAATCAGACTTTCTCTACCAAAAACACACATCAGCCAGGTGTGGTCGTGTGTGCCTGTGGTCCCAGCTACTCAGGAGGCTAAGGTAGGAGGATCACTTGAACCCAGGAGGTCAGGGCTGCAGTGAGCTGAGATTGTGCCACAGCACTCCAGCCTAGGTGACAAAGTGAGACTCTGTCTCAAAAAGAAGAGAAAAAATTTTAGACCAGGCATGGTGACTCATCACTATAATCCCAGTACTTTGGGAGACCATAGCAAGAAGATTGCTTGAGGCGAGGAGTTTGAGAACACCCTGGGCAACATAGCAAGACCCTGTCTCTTAAAAAGAAAGAAAGAAATTTGAGAACAGGCAAAACTAAAGTATGGTGAGAGAACTGAAAACAGTGCTAGTCTCTGGGAGAGTGGCACAGGGTAGGCTGGAAAGTGGAAAGGGCCACCAGGGCTCTTTCTGGAGCAGTTGATGTGTTCTGTGCCTTGATGTAGATGTGGGCCTCACTGTGTGTGCTTTTATCAACTCATACTCATTAAATCCTGTGGACTTAAGATTTGGATGCTATACTGTATTTAAATGAAACATTAATTTTTTAAGTCATTTATACAAGTTTACTAACATTCCTTAGGCCCTCCTGCTGATCTGTTTTTGTTTTTGTTTTTGTTTTTTTAGAAAAAGAGAGAAAAGGAGAAAGAAAGAAACAGCAAAAGAAAGAATAAAAAGAATGAAAGAGAGAAAGAAAGAGGAAGAGAAAGAGGGAGAGAGAATGGGATTCTTGTTTTATTGCCCAGGCTAGAATACAGTCTAAAAA
>CAUYQU010076496.1:0-47826 GCA_963574635.1 Cheracebus regulus
TCTCCTTTTCTCTTTTTCTAAAATCTCTTCCTCTTTCTTTCTCTTTCATTTTTTCTTTCTTTTGCTGTTTCTTTCTTTCTCCTTTTCTCTCTTTTTCTAAAATCTCTTCCTCTTCCTTTCTCTTTCATTCTTTAAAAAAAAAATAATAAAAATAAAAATAAAAATAAAAAAAGATATTTAATATGCAAATTATTTTGCATATCACATGATGCATCTATACATGTAAAATTTATCTTGTTACCTCAAACTTCAAAATATAATTTGAAATAAATATTTATAGTAAAAAGATCCTAAATTGTACTCCAGTTTTCTCTCATATCTGAAGAGAGAATAAGGTTGTTACTTAGCTTAAAGGTAATAATTAATATAAATGATTGACTATACTAAGAAAAATAATTAAAAGAAATACAGGCCAAGTGTGGCGGCTCATGCCTGTAATCCCAACATGTTGGGAGGCCATCGCCAGCAGATCACTTGAGGTCAGGAGTTCGAGACCAGCCTGTCCAAAATGGTAAAACCTGTCTCTACTAAAAATACAAAAATTGACTGACTATAGTGGCAGGTACCTGTAATCTCTGCTACTCGGGAGGCTGAGGCAGGAAGTTTGCTTTAACCTGGGAGGTGGAGGTTGCTGTGAGCCAAGATCCAGCCTGGGCAACAGAGTCAGACTTCATCTCAAAAAAAAAAAGAAAAAAAAAGAGAAAAACAAATATATATATATATATATATATATATGCAGCCAATGGGTACAAATATTTCCTTTGTTCTTATGCAGTTACTGAAGGTTTTTAAGATAGTAAATTTGATCACTTTTTTGAAAACAGTGATAATAGGAGAACAACAAGCAAAATTTCTAGAAATTAACCTATGAATTTTATAAGTCCATCCATCCTCCATCAGCAGAGGCAAGAACTACAGTGTCTAAAATGAAATCAGTTAGTAAATGAGATCAAATCCATATCTTCTTGAATTGGGGAATTAGTTGATGTTATTGATTCCAATACAATACAAAAGAAATAGCTGCTTGCTCTATCAGAGAAAAATACAGTTAGAAAATGGCTCATAATTCTAAAGCTTCAGATGCAAGACATACGGAGAAAAATTTCCCATCATAGGACCATAAGAACATTTTAGGGAATTCTGTAATGCCCTCAGTGGTATATGAGAAGACATAGATTCTATACATGAGTAAAGTATAAATAAATAACAAAGAGAAACATTTTATTATAAAAATGATCATATAATAAAGTGAAATATGACTAAAGAAGGGACTAGAATACTGAAAATAATTGAAATTAAAATCAATTTGAAACCAAAATTTGTTTTTGTTTTCTTTGCTTGTTTTTGTAAATAGTCCCCAAGCTGTTAAGTTTCTGTCGAGCCCAATACTCATATGTACTTATGGTAGAGAACTATATTGACACTGCCTTCCTGGAAAGGAATTTGACAATATTACCAAGCAAAGAAAATATACGCATCCCCACCAGGTGATGTAATTGGAGAAGTAAGCATAATAAAAGTAGACATGTTATTTTCCAGTAGAGATACATAATAGTTTTTTGAATGTTTATATTTATTAAATGATAAGCTAAAACTTCATAATATAAAATACATGGTGAAAGCATCACATTTTCCACTATAAGTTGTTACCATGTTTTAGATCTGAACTTTGGAAAAGTATGAATATATTTAAGGTGCAATCTTTTTTTTTTTTTAAACAGAGTCTTGCTCTGTCACCCAGGCTGGAATGCAGTGGTGCCATCTTGGCACTTTATTATATTTATATTGTCTGTCATGGGGGTTTGGGGCACAGATTCTTTCTCCACCCAGGTAATAAGCACAGTACCTGATAGTTTTTCAATATACACCCTTCTTCCTCCCTCCACCTTCAGGAAGAGCTTAGTGTCCGCTATTCTCTTCTTTGTGTTCATATGTACTGTGTTTAGCTCTCACTTACAATCGAGAACATGTGATATTGGTTTTCTGTTCCTGTACTAGTTTGCTTAAAATAATGTCCTTCAGCTTCATCCATGTTGCTCCTAAGGACACGATCTCATTCTTTTTATGGTTTTATACTATTCCATGATGTATATATACTGCATGTCATTATCCAGGATACTATTGATGGGCATGTAGGTTGATTCTACATCTTTGCTATTGTGAACAGTGCTGTAATGCATGTACACCTGTGTATATCTTTATGGCAAAATGATTTATATTCCTTTGGGTGTATACCCAATAACATTGCAGGATTTTTGGATTGGATGGGTCAGCCATTGTGGGAAGAAGTGTGGCAGTTTCTTAAAGAACTCAAAGCTATTTCAGCCTTCAGTTAGCTTTAAGTTCTTTGAGAAATTGCCACACTTCTTTCTGCAATGACTGAACTAATTTACCCTTCACCAAAGCATGTAAGTATTCCCTTTTTCTTTGCAACCTTGCCGATATTTGTTATTTGCTGACATTTTAATAATTGCCATTCTGACTGGTGTGAGATGGTATCTCATTGTGGTTTTGATTTGCATTTCTCTAATTATTAGTGATTTTGAGCTTTTGTTCATATGCTTGTGGAGTGTGTATATCTTCTTTAGAAAAGAGTTTGTTGATGTCCTTTGGCCTCTTTTTATCAGAGTTGTTGGTTTCTTGCTTATTGATTTGTTGAAGTTCCTTATAGATTCTGGATACTAGACTTTTGACACAGGCAAAGTTTCCAAATATTTTCTCTCATTCTGTGTGCTGTCTTTTACTCTGCTGATAATTTCTTTTGCTGTTTAATTAGTTCCCTTTGTTGTAATTGCTTTTGCCATGTTTATTATAAAATGTTTGCCAGGTCCTATGTCTGGAATGGTATTTCCTAGATACTATGAGAGGTCTTTTATACTTTTAGGTTTCACATTTAAGTCTTTATCTTGAGTTGATATTTGTATAAGGTGAGAGAAAGGGGTCTAATTTCCATCTTCTGCACACAACTCACCAGTTATCATATCATCATTAACTGAAGAGGAAGTCCTTTCCCCATTGCTTGTTACTGTGGATTTTGTGGAAGATTGGATAGTTGTAGGTGTGTGGCAATATTTTTTTCTCTCTAGTCTGTTCCACTGGATTATGTATCTGTTTTTACAATACCATGCTTTTTTTTTTTTTTTTTTGTCTGCAGCATTGTAGTATAGTTTGAAGTCCAATAACATATCCGTCTAGCTTTGTTCTTTTTGTTTAGGATTTCCTTGGTTATTTGAGCTGGGGTTTTTTTTTTTTTTTTTGGTTCCATATGAATTTTAAAGAGTTTTAAATTTTTATAATTCTGGGAAGAATGTCATTGGTAATTTGATAGAAATAGCCTTTAATTTATAAATTGCTTTGGGCAATATGGCCATTTTAACAATATTGATTCTTCCTATCCATGAATATAGAATGTTTTGATTGATAGTAATATAACTAAATGAGAGCAATTTAACTCTTTTAAGTTATCTCAACTGTACTTGTTGTTATTGTAAATTGTTTCATATTCAGTGAATGTTAATATGCCACTCTACCTCTTTTTAGATAAATTCAAAAGTATTAAGATTTATGTTATAGTGTCATTTTTATGTCTACTATCATTATTCATTTATTTGTTTCCATACTTTGATGGAAATAGATTTTTCTATTTCACCTAGCTTAGTCAGTCTTGCTTAAATTCAATTTAGGTTTCCATTGTTTTTTAACTTAATTTTTTCCTATTTTTCTGAATTAAATTGAAAAAATATTCTTTGTTCTAAATTATATAATGTCACATAACAAATGATTTATCATTTTTTTCTTTATAGGCATACAAATTGATTCTTTTTAAATTACTCTATAGTATAAGTTTTCATATTTAAGTCTAAAAATAATGTACAGGAATGACAATGAGATTAATATTGCTGGGAGCAATATTGCTGTTTGTAAAAAATGTTAATGATAAGCAAACACATCACTTATTTATGAGAACTCAAGTAATAACTTTTAATTTTAAGTGCCGAATTTTTCCTTTCATATTCAAATTCTGATAGATGGAATAATAGGTTGCAATTTTCAACATATAAGCACAAGTATATTTTTCTTATTGAAATAGTTTTGAAATTTAAAGTATTTTTATCTACTATATTTTCATAAATATTACAGCATCAACATTTTATGGTCACTAGGCTGAAAGCATGATACCTAAGTTTCCAGGGACTATTTTGTTTGTGTCTTCCAGATTGTGATTCAAGACCTCTGCTCTACTTTGCCAGTCATATTGCGTGCATTCTGCTGTCAGGCAGCAGTAATGGGAATGGAAGAGTGTATATCCTCATTAAGATTACTTCATGGCAACTGGAGATAATACGTCTGCTTATAACCACTGATAACAGCTTATGCTTCTGACCAACCCATCTGCAAGCTCAATGACTTATGTTGTTGCTACCCCATTATGAGTATCAAAAGTTTGCACATTTTCAATGGCCATTTTAAGAATCCAAATTATTTTATTAAATCCTATAATTTTAATGTTGTTTTGATCACTTCCTGTATTTGGTGAAAATAGCTAACATTCCCAAAGTCCTTGCATAGTCCATTTATTAAGTTTTGTGGTATTTTCTTAAACATCTCACTCAATAATTGGGCACTCGCTTTAGTAATCCATATCATTACAATTTTTCTTCTGCATGGATTCATTATGGGTCCATTATAATCACCTATATTCTTTGAAGGCTTTTCTACTACTTTAGAAGAAATTGTCACTGAATAAGTTGTTGAAAATAGTCGTAATAATGCCCAACACATATAAACAAATTGATCTAGAAATAAGTGTTTTGGAGATAACAGCTATGACATGACTCTGCCATCTCTCAATTAAACTCGCATGCAATGTGAATGTTTTGCTAGTATCCAAAGGCAAATTAATTATAATAGGCTGTCAGCTGAGTATCACATTTGGAGTAAAAAGGTTTGCAAGTTGGTATCAGGAATATGCAAATAGAGATTGTTCATATAACAAATAATAGCAGAAGCGGTGTTTTAGCTAGCTGAAAAGGCTGTAAAACAGAATCAAAGAGCAGAGTAAGTGGATTTTTCCTTAAGAGAAAATATACACTTTGAAAATGTTTAGTTAATCACTTAGAGCAAATTAACATAAAATTATAAAAACATTCTAAAACGGCTGGGAGTGGAGGCTCATGCCTGTAATCCCAGCACTTTGGGAGGCCGAGGTGGGAGGATCATGAGGTCAAGAGCTCGAGACCATATTGGCCAACATGGTGAAATCCTGTCTCTACTAAAAAATACAAAAATTAGATGGGCATGGTGGCACACGCCTGCAGTCCCAGCTACTCTGGAGGCTGAGGCAGGAGAATTGCTTGGACCCGGGAGGCAGAGGTTGCAGATCGCACCACTGCATTCCAGCCAAGCGCCTGGCGACAGAGGAGACTCTGTCTCAAAAATAAATGCATAAATAAAATAAAATTCTAAGGCAACTCCAATCATAGTTAGAATAAAAAAAAGTATCAATTTAAGAAGAGAGAACTATTAACAGAAAAATAGGGAAAAACAACGAAAAAAGTAAAGCACTTAAAAGTATATAGAAGATAAAAATAACATGTTTGAAATAGCAAGTATTTATAATTGATTAATTACTAATTAAAATATTGAAGGCATACAATGAAAGTAAGGAGTGAAGATAAAGTACATGGATCTACCTCTCCAGCAAATTACAACGGGAAACCCTAGTCCTTATAGAAAATAGCTATCAGAAGAGTTTGAAAGCTACAGAGAGGAAGGCATAATGTCTAGAAACCTCGACATTATAGAGAAGACCTAATTCTGAGAATCCTGGGATATCTGCATTTTATTTGTCCCCTCTTGGATGCAAGTGCAGAAAGCAACCCAGAAATACCAACCAACATAGATATTACAAAGCCCATTGATTGTAATCATAGGACCAAAAAGAGAGGAACTGAGGGACAGAATACATATCCTTTTACTTAACAGCTTTATTGAGCTAAAATCATCACCGCAATAAGATCCTGATGCTCATTTATATTTTCTCTTCCTGTAACCAGGGTAGCTACTCTACTTCCAGTTCCAAAGAGTTTCTTAGCCTTACTAACCCAGAAAAATAGGAAAAAGGGTCCCGGAGGCTTGGTGAGTTTGCCAATCGAATAAATATCATGAATCCAAAAGGTTTTGCAGAAAAGTGATTTATTAGAAAGAGAAAGAGAGAAAGAAAGACAGCTCTCACGCTGTTGTGGGAAGGGACCCAGGGAAGGAATCAGTATAGCTAGAAGCAGCGGGAGTTTTAACCCTTGAGTTATTCCCGCCCCCATTCATGTTCTCATCCAATGAAAGGAGTCCTTTCAAACTTTCTCTGGAGTGACTGATCTTTGACTCTGATACCGGATTGGCTGCTTGGTCTACAACTCTGAGTTGCAGAGCCCCCTCCTCCCAGAGCTTTCCGCAGGTATTTTTGGGACAATGGAGTTTCACCTGGCTTTCTCTACCTAGCCTGCTAGACAAAGAACTTTACATTTGAAACCCCTCCTGGATGGAGGTGTGGAGCTAGAAACTCTACGCAAAAGAAAGTCCCTCATTCCTAACTCCAGACCCAGGGCACCACTGCTATATTTTCTGTCTCTATAAATTAACCTTTTTCTGGGCATTTTATATAAGTGGAATCATACATAATGTGGTCTGTTATGTCAGACCACTTTCTCTTAGCACAGTGTTATGAGGTTATCCATATTATAGTCCATCAGTAGTTTACTTCATCTTATTACATGCTATTACATTATTTGAATGTACAGCATTTTATGTATACATTGACCAGTTGATGGAAAATTATTTACATTCATTCTAGTTTTTGGCTTTTATGAATAATATTACTATTAATGTCTGTATACAAGTCTTTATGTAGGCATGTTTCCTGTAGATTACCAGGAGTGGAGTTGCTGGGCATAGAGTAATTTTCTGTTCAACTCTTAAAGAAACTGCCAGTTTGTTAATGATTTTGCACCATTTTAAATTCCTTCCAGCAATGTACAAGGGCTTCCAATGTTTATTCAGATTCTTGCCAACATTTATTATCTGTCTTATTAATTATAGCCATTTTAGTGAGGGGGGCAAAATGATATCTCTTGTGATTCAATTTGTATTTCCCTAATGCATAATGACATTAAGCAACTTCTCATGTGTGTGGCAGCCATTCGTCTTCTCTGATTATTAAATTTCTCATCATATTTTTTCTCATTTTCTGAATTGTATCATATCCCTTTTTAATATTGAGTTATACGCACTTATAAATTTTATTTACAAGCTCTTTATCAAATATTTATTATGTATTTTTTCACTGTTTGTTGCCTGTATTATAATCATTGGCATATTTTGAAGTAAAAGTGTTTTGAATTTTGTTAAGGTGTATTTTTTTATGAACTATTTTTTAATGAACTGTGATTCGCATTATATCTATTTATATATACTATCTATATATGTTTATATTTATATCACAGTTCTATTTTTTCATGAACTGTGATTGGTATTATATCTAAAAAAAAAAAAAGTCTTTGCCTAACATAAGGTCTCAATAATTTTTTTTCTATTTTATGTTCTAAAAGTTTTTTTTTTAACTTTTGGATTTAATTTTGTTTGGATTTTAATTAATATCTCTGTATAAGGTATTAAGGAATTCAGTTCACATTTTATGTGGTTAGGCAATTGTTACAGGAACATTTGCTGTACAAATCACAGACCATACTTTCACCAATTAATTGCTTCAGTGCCCTCATTGTAATGAATTGACAATAAATACAAGAATTTATGTCAGCATTAGTATTTATTTTTAGATATCTTACTGTTTTTCCTTAGTTAAACCATATTCTTAAAACCATAGTTTTTAAAAATAATTATTTAAATTTAAAAGTGGCTATTCTCCAAAGCTGTTTTTTCCAAATTGTTCTTTTTATTATAGCATTGTGCATTTTCACATAAATTTTAGAAACAGCATATCAAATTCTACAAAATAGTCCACTGGGATTTTGAGATGAACTGTGTTGATGCTCTAGATTAATTTGGAAAGAATTATTTGGAAAGAATTTGTCAATTCATGTACATGAGATATCACTTAAATATTCTTTAAATTTCTTCAGCAAAATTTTGTATTTTTAGTCTTGAAATTCTTTTCTTAAAGTATGCTATTTTAATATCTTGAAATTCTTTTCTTAAATTATCCCATTTTATCCTTTTTGGATGCTATTGTGAATGCAACTATATTTTTAATTTTATTTTTTGATGTATTGTATCATATGTAGAGATGTGATTGATTTTTGTATATTGATCTTTTATCCTGCAACCTTGCTTCCTGGACACTTTTGATTATATTCCACCTGCCATGGCCATTAACAGAGGACTATCCCTTTCTCCTTACTATGGTAGTTGCTGCAAACAGGCAACAATTACCTTCTCCTCTTAACAACTCCTTCTCCTCTTAACTGAGATTTGTCACCAATGAGATTGTGAGGGCAGGATACTGGTGATTGCCTACAGTCAGCAAATAGACAATGGCCTTCTTTACCACTGTCACTTGTTGGCAGGCAATTATGGGCCAGTGTTCCAATGACTAACCCTATTTGTTACCAAGAGTACATAACAAAAAGGTAGTGCCTTTCTACCTCTCCAGAAGCTCTGTTGCTAAGGCGACAGTGAGACAGAGAGCCCGGTAGACTGGCCTCAGTTAATGCTTAGTAGCACACAGTAACAAAAAATAGTGCTCTTACCGATTCCCACTGAGCGCTGCTAACAAAGAAACTTATACGTGGTGCCCTGTCAAGGGACTTTCCTCGTGTTAGGTAAAAACAAGCAAAGATGTGGTTATCCTCTTCCTCCAACCCAGAATTGCTGCCACAGACAGAGCAGAGTGGAGCCCTGTCAACTATCTATAATGTATACCATGAAAACTCAAGTAAAAATGACACCATTTTCCTTCCAACTAGAGTACAAAGGTACAATCACAAAGGGAAAAGAGTTAGATAAAGCAATCATTTAAAATTGTGTATAAATTCCTCAGCCCATCTCAAGTTGCCTATTTGTGAAACCAATTAGAATCAAATGGCAAATCCTTTGAGAATATACCTATGGTGTAAAATACCTCCAAAATTTCAGAATGATTTTTTGGTCGTGCACAAACCCAGTAGATTAGAATAGCCCAACAAAGATTTTCAAAATTTAATATATATTTAAGCCACAGCCCACAAAAACAGGGCTAATGCATGCTCTCTAAATAAAAGTGTGTTTCAATGATGGAAAATTTAAATAGAAAACAGAGTCTTATAACATAATACTCAAAATGTTTAGATAATCTAAAATTTTTTTTGACATATCAGGAATCAGGAAAATTTCAACTTGAATGAGAAAAGAATCAATTGATAGCAAATGCCTAAATGACATAATTATTACAATCATCTGAAAATAATTTTAAATCACTATTTGCAACAATGCTGCAATAATCAATGATGGACACTGTTAAATAACTTTAAAATTAGACAGCATTAGCAAATATGTAAGAGAGATTAAAATAACTAAATTAAAAAAAAACACTGGGTTGAATGGTAGATGACAGGGACAAAAGAAGTGCTAAAATGAAAGAACTCTCAATACAGAATTCTATGTCCAATAAAAACAAAATTGAAATAATAGTAATCTCAGGTGAAGAAAAGTGAAGTAAATTTGTTGGCACCAGGCCTGCTCTAAAGAAATAGTATCTCTATGATACTAAAGAAAATACTTTAGTATCATAGAGAAAACAACAAAAGGGAACAGAAAAAAAAGAAAGAAAGAAGAGAGGAAAAGGGTAAATAACTTTGTGACTATAATAAACTATTTTTATCTTGCGTTTTAAAATTATCTTTGGTTTTAAAAGCAAATTATATCATTGTCTAATGGTGCTACAAATGTATGAAGTAATAATATTTAAAATGACCATTCTGTGATAAAGTTTACAGAGTTGTTCACTATATGTTTTTTACTCACTTTAAATCTCATTAAGTTTGGCATTTACCATATTATATTTTGTAATAAAAATTATAAAACATAGAGATATGGAAAAATTTACATGGTGGAATAAATTCCCAGAAATGGCTAAGTCATTTTAAAAAAGAGGAGTAATATAGGAATCCCCGAAGAAATTACACTAAGAGATGCGCGACCTCCTACAGAAACATAGTATTCGTGCAGAGTGGCATTTTTGAAAATTAGACAAACCAGCATACAAAAAAAAAAAAAGATTTAGAGACAAATGCAAGAGTATTCAGAAAGTCAATGTGTCAGGTTGCAACCTGAATTATTTAATGTTAAGGTTAGGAAACAGGCAACTATATGGAGGGAAATAAAATGCTATTTGTACCAAGGAATGCATTTACAATGTGATTACAGGTAGATAAAGAGATAAACATTATAGGCTGTCTTATAAAACCAATACTATCAACACATATTAATGGTCAATAATACCAAAAATTGATAATCAAATTTCCCAGTAACAATTCATAAGCTAAAATATTGGTGAATTTTATTTCCTCAATGATAAGGCTTTCTTTTAAATGGATGGCATCTTGACAGACTTAATAGATAGTTGACAGAATCGCTGGAGGTATTTACAATGCCCATATATTCCAAGTGTTTGGCATCTGGAATACACAGCAAACTCCAGCAGAGCACTTCAATGGTAGATTTAGAAAGCCTAGAATGAAAGTGTTGGTGCAGATGTGGTGATAAAGGAAGTTTTATACATTGTGGTGAGAGAGCAATTACTTACTACCTTTTAAGATGGTAATATACCATTGTATTGTCAAACTATGTAGCCATAACCTTTGTCCCATTATAAAGGAGAACACTGATGGCTGATTAGTATGGTATTGCTTAGAGAGGAAACAGTTGACAGATGACATCAGCATCTCCCTCCGCAGTTATTGCTCTCCAACTCCTCTTGCACATTGCTGACCTAATTAAGGGAATAAACAAAGTCTATTCTTGTAACAGGAAATTGGAGAGAAAATGTTCATTCTAAGAAATAATTTTATGCAAAATAACTCTGTTGTGCAACTTTCTCTGCTGTTGTGATAAATATTAGAAAACAGATTGTGAAAAAAAGAAAAAACATGGATTATGTAGGAAGTATATTGGATTGTGATAATTTTGATTTTGCAATTTTTAAATTTAGTTTTTATTTCTATTTCTTATTTTATTAGAATTTATTATATATAGCATATCTGTCAATGTACTATGGCTATTTTAAAAAAGTGCTGTCAGAA
Organism: Cheracebus regulus; assembly: GCA_963574635.1. NCBI lineage: Eukaryota > Metazoa > Chordata > Mammalia > Primates > Pitheciidae > Cheracebus > Cheracebus regulus. The sequence continues at coordinate 11,292 of CAUYQU010076496.1, forward strand.
TAATAGGATTCCATGTATAGGAGTATGAATAATTCTGACAATGATGCATTATAATTTTCTGAGTCATGTGTTGTCTTAATTCGACAAGAGTCTCCAACAAGTTGGTTATTACAGCAAGAGCTGCTATCAGTAGGATTCATGTGGACTGGCAATATGAGTTATCCCATTCCATTGTGTATCATTTGTAGCCAAATAGAAATATATATGTGTATTTATGTAAGTAAAAACAGATTTAATAAATAAGTTTAAAGCTTATTTAAATTTTTATTTATATTGCTACAAATATGTCAATAGAAACAACAATTTGGAAAAGAACAAAATAGAAACTTTTGCCACTTCACAAAGTGCTAATTAATTTAGTTGGCAATTGGAATCTAAAGAAAGAATAAAGCTATAATTTTTAAAAATCACATTTAGTGAAAAATATCTAGAAGTTATTTATGTATTTATTAGTTGTAACTTTAAAAATGATTACTTTCATGTAACAAAGATTTGTTTAATCCAGAATATTTTAAAAAGTTGCGAAAATCTAGATAAAGCACAAATAAATCTTCTGCTATGTACAGTAATAAGGTAATCTAGCAGATGAAGAGTTTTTAATAAAGTGATCTGAAAGACCAATTGCAAGAATATTTTAAAAAGAATAATTGTCCAGATTTTACTTACTGAGTGCTATAAAAATGAAGACTATCTGCAGAATGATTCTTCTTAGACATTTTAAAATTAGACGAACACATCTCCGCAATGAAATTGAGAAAATGTTTTGACTTCAAGTGACAAAATCCTTGGATTTAAGAACACTGAATCTTTGGGAAAATGTTGCAAAATAAAAGACTGAAAAGTTTTCACTACTGCTTTGGTTTGAAAGCTATGAAGAATATCAGAATGTCTCACATTTTATTAAAACTCATCCAAGAGAAATGTAAAAAAATAATTGAGCTGTATTTCCCCTCTTTGAACACTTGGACTTGAACAAATAAGGGCCCTTTTTCTGAAACTCTGCTCAGTCTGAGAACTTAACACAAAGCAAAGAGAAAGATCTTTACAAAATTCAGGCTGACTGTATGATCAAGTTAAGATTAGCTGATTTGACTTAAGTAGGTTCTGGATTCTGTAAAAGAAGACTATACTGCTATTCATAGAAGAGTAATACAAATTTTTATGTAGTTTTCATTTTCATCAACATGTAAGCACATTGTTATTTTAATAAAATCAAAAGCAAAGATGGAAATAATCTCATTTCAGTTCATATAAAATCTCTGGTGTCTTATTCTCAAAGTTAACCAAAGTTATTTGTTCAGCCTGAAATCATTAGAGTAAATTCATCTCTTATTTCATAAGCGGTAAAAAAAGAAAAATCTACTGTATCCATGTATAAACTTATACAAAGATCAATAAAGTAGTACATATGTAAAATAAATTTGTAACTTCTAGCCCTATATTTGGACTTGATAATGCCACTCAGTGAGAAATGTTTTCTTATCAAAGTTTTGTATAAAATTGTTTTTAAACCTATATTTTATTCATATTTTATTTAAATAATTATTACTATGTTTATTCTCAACATGTCAATACATTTTTGTGTTATAAATAATCTTACTGGAAAGCAATTTTATATCCACTAAATTCATTCTACCAAGCTCAGCTTTAGAAAATTAAATATCATTTGGTTACCACAGTTACTTGTCTGAAAATGTTTGCCTGATATTTTAAACATTTGTGAAAAAGAAATTGCTTTCAAGAAAATTCAGTTAAGCTTAACCTGGCTTTCGATGATGATGTTTTGTTTTGTTCACTTTTGTCAATCAATTGTGGTTAAAAGTCAGTTTTTTATTTTAAATCAGAAAAAAAGAAACATCACGTGACAGTTCACCTGTGGCAGCTCATTAATCATTAGCATACAGTACAGAAGAAATTTGTGATTAGGAATTTAGGATTTTTTTCAGTAAAGTTAAAAAATCAAGTAGGAATTTTAAAAAGTAAAGATTTTCTGTACCTACAATATTTATCTAATTAGAATTAATATCCACTCCTCGAAAGAAAAACCATATAAAGAGGTGAATAAGAGGCTAAAAATATCTACAGAAATATCTTTTGTTACTCAAAAGAACATTGACAACTTATTGTTAGATTGTTGTATTAGTCCATTTTTACGCTGCCGATAGACATAACCGAGACTGGGAAGAAAAAGAGGTTTAATCAGACTTAACAGTTCCACATGGCTGGGAAGTCCTCAGAATCATGGTAGGAAGTGAAAGGCACTTCTTACATGGTGACGGTAAAAGAAAAATGGGGAGGGAGCAAAAGCGGAAATCCCTGATAAACCATCAGATCTCGTGAGACTTGTTCACTATCACGAGAATACCACAGGAAAGATCGGCCCTCATGATTTAATTATCTCCCATGGGTCACTCCCCCAACACATGGGAATTCTTGGCAAAATAATTCAGGTTGATATTTGGATGGAGACACAGCCAAACCATATCAATTGTGGTAAAGAAATCACTGAATTCGTTAACTTTGAAACGTAGATATGATAAATTTTACTTAGAGTTTCTCTAACCCCTGAAACTTGATTCAAGAATCCATCCAGGGTAAAATGTTTGAGGATGTCTCTTACAGTTATGAGAGTGGATTAAGTTGAGCTTCACAAAGTAACATAGAAAAGTCTGATAAAAATAGCATCCAGTGTAAGAACTCAAAAACAAAAAGAGTGCATAGTGTCTTAATCCATTTACATAAAGCTCCAAAACAAGAGACTTTAGTCTTTCAGTGTGAGAATTGTTCTTGAAGAAAGAAGTAACTAGAAAGAAGATGGGACATCTTCTGCAGGACTAGTAATATTCTATGCCCTTATCTTGAATAGATTAATCACATATGTCAATAGGAGAAAAATTTATTCAGGTAAACTCTTATGATTTGTGCCTTTTCAATGCATATTAAATATCAACAAAATTTATTACAAAATGAACATTCCAAAAACAAAGATACATTTAACAATAACATAACAACAGACAAGTCAAGTGATATTTATTAAAAACATAGTTTTCTGCAGAAAGTCATGAAAGTAACATGAAGTTAATAAAACAATAAATAAAGTATTGACAGACCAGTGATTTTACTGCATTAGGAACAGTATCAGAAACTGATCTCTCTGATTAAAAAAAAAATAAAAATAAAGGCAAAACAAAACAAACTCTTTAAAATTTAGCAATAAAGCAAAAAAACCCAATATTTAATTTAATTAAGAAGTTTATTTAAAGGTGATTCATAGTAATCAAAGATTATATTATGTATGTTCACGTTTTTTAGTTCATATGTAGGAAAACCAAGAACACTATTACTAATCTATAGATGATATATATTTCTAAGAAAATTAGGTCTTAAATATCATTTTACACAGTGCACTCATTTTTCTAACTGGAGTTTATATGTAAATTTCATTAAAATATTTTTATATTCTAATAAGTTAATGTTTAATATTTAATACTAATTTATTTTTGTCACCCTGAAGTACTGTATTTTTGTGTGTGCATTTGCACATGTGTGTTATATGCGGTTATATTTAGCAACTCCAATTCTCAATGAAATCTATATCTCAGGCCATCCTGTTTTTCAATTGTCTTCTGCCTCCCAGATCTGAAATCACTTATAAAACTAGACTCATTTTCTTATTCTGCAATGCAGAGAATGATTATTCATTTATCATTAACTCTTCAATAGCTACATTCTTAAATAGCTACATTTATCATTAACTGTTAAGTAGCTACAGTGTATATGGCTGTATGTAAAACTGGGAGAAGATGTATGGAGTCATGAATTCTATTACATGCAGGAAGAAGTTATTATCTGCAAAAAATATTCTCCTTTAAGCCCTAGACTGTCACCCTCAGCTTTGGCAGTGAAACAATGCATTTCATATTATGCAGAGGCAGTTCTGAAACTCAGAGTGCAAAAAAGTCCTGGGAATAATTTATAAGCAAACATTCTCTTATGACTGTCTCAGATATAAGATCCTCAGATGGCAGGAAATAGACATAAACAAATAATTTATTTTGTCTCATGCTAGTGCACAGAAATATCATAAAGTTACAGATCCTGGTGCTGGAAGAAATTTGTAAAGGTCATGTTATCATTTGGTACAGTTTTTAGGAGGTGGACATCTTGTGTTACTGAAAAATAGTGAGGCTTAGAAAGTTTCACTTCCCAAAGGTAGTTTCAAGGGTAAATTTAGAATCCAAGTAGCCTTATCCTGGCTATGCTCTCTATCCTCTCTAAAAATTTCTCTCTATACTCTCTGAAGCTGCCTTCATTACCACAATTTCAGGAAAATCTACCCTCAGACTAGGAAAGGCGATCCTTTATATCCACTTTTAGCCAGACATGGAAAAATTTGTTTGGTAGTTTACACTCTAAAGATTTTAATGTTTGCAAAAAAGCTGCCTTGTATCCAAAGGAATTTCCCAAGGCTGATTTTTAAAACCACATATACTTATTTAATCATTAATTGCCATTAAGGCAGCTTCTAGAGATTCCTTTCTAGACTTTAAATATTTCTTTAATCAATTTCATCCCTGCTCCTTTCCATCTTTTCATCGAAACCTAAGCACTTAAATATTTTCTCTAAATTTAAACTGCATCCTGAATATCATTTACTTCTACTGTTCAAGGATTCTGGTTTGTTCTTTTGAAGCCTCACATTGTAATTTCCCACTAGCTACTTACTTTCCTATCTACGGGTAATAATTATTTAAATATACGTGCCTATACATATGTTTGTATCTCTAACTAAATCTTTGTCTACATTCATGCATTTACATCTTTATTTATACCTACATTATTTCTATCTATTTCTATTTTCTATAACCTACCCCCACCCTAATTGAATTTCTAGCCTCTCTACTCTTATTCTCTATTAAGAAAATACCAAAGCAAACTTTGTCTCACTTGTATAGTACTTCAGTAAACTGTATGTCTCTAAATATAGAGAAATGCAGTCCTTTTTCTGATTCACCGAGATTAATACCTTACAAGAAAAAATAAAATAGTAAAAAAAACTAACAAACACAATGGAATGTGTGAAGTGGAATTCAAATGTCTACACCAAATGTCTATACCGTGTTAAACAAATGCAACCACACCTAAACCCCAAAGCTACCCCATGTAAATGACTCCTCTATCATACCCTGAAAGGCTACAGTCCCCAAAATCCTTTACAGAATCTGCCACTAGCATTCTTTGTTTTTTCTCTCAATTTCCTTGACCATGGGTTTTTTTGGTTGATTTTAAATCACATTTAAGTCTCATCTTCCAATATGAAAGAAATATCCCAAAACAAAAGCAGTATTATGTTCTATTAGGTTGATGCAAAAGTAATTGCAGTTTTTGCCATTACTTTTGCAACAATCTAATGTAAGTTTGCATTCATTTTTGAATATGTAAATGCAATAATTAATACAAAGAGTGGAAAGGTAATATATCACCATCCCATCCTAGTCCCACAGAAATGTATTTCCCATTTCGTAAGTATATATATATATATATATATATATATATATATATATATATATACATAACATGTATCCTTTCTGAGATATATATGTACACACATATATCTATCATCCATTTTTAAAGACATCCTCTTTATAGTTTGTTTTAATTCCATAATATACCATTCTTCTATTCCAGTGTCTATAAAGCTGTCTCATTCTTTTTACTTGCTGTATTGTAGTGTATTAATTAAGGAAACATCTGTTCTTTTCCTTCTCTTTCTGTGCCACTTTCTTTCTCTTGAATGTTTCTATTAAAAATAATTTTTTAAAATTAAAAAACTGCTTGTACACATTACTCACATTATGGTCAAACATGTCCAATAGATAAATTACTAAAGTGTCACTGCTGCATCAAATTTCTTATAAGTTAATTTGTATAGTTATTAGAAACTTTCCCTCAACAGATAATATTTTCTTACCCACTCATTAAACTATTGTTCTCAATCCTTTTTGGGATTTATCAAGGTGGTATAAAGACTGGTATCTCAAAGTAGTTTTGAGGTGCGATTGTCTTACCAGCAGTATAACTCAGCATTTAAAGTCATGAAATCAAGTGTAATTTGCATTTTTTTCTCAATTTACACTGCCCTCTTTTATACTAAACTTTAGAAATGTTGATTTTCAGGAACTTTTTAAAAATTAAGGAAACAAATCTGATCTGAGGTGTGTTTTATTTTCTTAAACCAATTGGTTACTTGCCCATGATGTTGTTCTTATATATTAAAACATTTTATATCTATATCTATATCTATATCTATATCTCTACAATGTGACTCTGTGTCACTGTAGAAGTTCTTCCAGTGTATATTTTTGATATACTGATTTCTCACTTATATGTGAGAACTAAAAAAATTGATCTCATGGCGTTAGAGAGTATAATGATAGATACCAGATAGCCAGATACTAGGAAGGATATGTGGATAGGAGTTGCAGGGGGATGAAGAGAGGTTGACTCATGAGTATAAACAGTTAGATAGAAGGAATAAGTTCTAATGTTTAACAGAAGAGCTACTGTAGTTAACAACAATGCATTGCATATTTGAAAATAGCTAGAAGATTTGAAATGTTCCCAACAGATAGAAACAATAAATACTAGGGATGATGGGTGTCCTAAATTCTCTGACTTGATCATTACACATTCTATGAATGTAACAAAGTATTACATGTACCACATAAATAATGTACAAATATTTATGGATCAATAAGAAAAATATAAAAAGAAAGTCTTCCAATGTTTTTTCTTTGAATATTGTAGCTTTATTCTTGCTTTAAATATTTGATATGCCTATAACTTTAATTTAGATGATAAAGATCCAACTGCTTTTTTTCATCAGATACTTAATATTTACAACCACATTTATTGAATATCATGTATTTCTGACATTGTTTTGAGAAGTCAGTTTTACCGTGCATAACAGTCTCATAAGTGATTGGGATTAGTGTTATTCTTTCCGTTTTGTTCCATTGAAATTACACTGTTTTAATTGTTACATTTTAATAGCTTTTAATTTTTATTTGGCTTGTTCTATACAAGCCAAATAAATTCTCCTGACGGTTATAAATTACATATTTTTCTTTATCAATATATGATTCATATATTATAATTACAAAATGATTTATTTTGACATTTTATTAGTACATTTGTTGACATGCTTTTCCATGGTACAAAATGAACATTGTTTACATTCTCATATATGTAGTTTTATATACGCTGTGTTTTCATACTTTCAATACTTCATGTAATGTGCTTTTGTGCCTTTAGAAATTACTCTCTTAATACTTACATTAGTTGATGAAATATTCCCCACAGTTTAATAGTTTTAACATAATAACATTTTCTTGCATCTTGTTTTGGTTGAAGTATTTTCTTTTAAGCAAACTTTTGCATTAGCATGCTTTTGTGGTGGTAATCATTTCTCCTCTTTGAACTTAGGCATATTTATTACTCTATTTTGAATGGATCAATTATTTCATTTCTTAAACATTTTTTCTGCTTGTCAATATTTTTCTTCCTTGAGGTTGAATTATTGTTGTATGAGGGTAAATCTATACTTTTATAGTTTAAAATTAAATCAGATACATAAGTTGTATATATATGATTGTAATTTAATGTTAAAGACAAATTCCTCTGTTGTTATACTGGACAATGCATGACTTATTCAAGGCTGTGCTATGTCATGACTTACATAATGGTTTCACATGGGGGATAAATGTCTAGCATCAATTATCAACAAAGAATCTAACAATCTTTTCCCCAAATCTGATTTTCTTCTCTTCCATATTTCACTTTTTCTATAAAATATACTTATAATCTTGTAAATTTAACTTCCTTTCCTTGAGAGGACTAAGAAGAGGTAAACATATTGTATCCCTTGATTATCTGTTTCGTAAAAGTAATTTTCAAGGCATTCCTATTATTTTCTCCAATACTTAATGATGATTGACATAGTAATTTATATTCCAGTTTTAAGTATAACTGCAGGTATGTACCTTTTGCTTTGGAATTAACAGAATATGTCTACTTTCTGGTTGCCAAGTTCTCTTTTCTGAGGAATTCATGTTCTATATAATTGACATAGGTTAACCATCTCAACTCATCTCCTTTAGGGTACAGGGCTTGCATAGAAACAATAAAACTGCTCATTATACTGTCTCAGCCTCTGACCAAAATAAATGTTCACATTAACCACATGATTTTTCTGGCCTTTTTAGTCACAATTTTCATGGAGAATTATTATTATTTTTTTCAGACAAGGTCTTGTTATGTTGCCCAGACTGGTATTAAACTCCTGAGGCTCAAACGTGATAAACCGTAAGAGTTATGTTGTCAGAGGCATTTTTGCTTAATTTGTGAACAAAAGCCTTCCCATGTTGAAGAGCAAAAATGGTGTTCTTTATTTCATGTTTGAATCCCTATACTCAGCTATGCTAGAAGTCTATCTTCTCCTGAATAGTCCAAAGCATTCCATCTCATTACAAGTTAACATAGTTTAATTTGGGTTTTTGTGCCTTATATCCAAATGTGCTGTGACGACTACAGAAAATAATGTTTGTATGTAAGGTATTGCAAATTATAAATGATTAAATTGGAATTTGATGGTTATGGTCATATGGTAGTGAAGCATTTAATAAATATGCACATTTTATTACATTTTATATATTCTATGTTCCATTCCTGAAATGTAAAGGGCAAAATGTCAGGATGTTAGATTTTGTTATTTCTTGTGACTTTCTGTAAGATTCCACAAATTACTTTATCACAAAAATTATAATAAAAGTAGTATCACTACCAACTGTATCAAATTTAGTCTAAACGGACCCAATGGAGATCGCATGGGCAAGAGGTGGCGACCTACAAAAAGGTACTCTTTTCCTTTTTTATCTGTAAAACCACATGTATAAATTTATATAATTGTCTTCTTTGTGCAATTACAAAACTCAAAATTTATTGCACAAAGGTAATACTAAAGAGAACAAGACTTCATGATATTCAGAATAAGCAGTTCATGGGAACCAGTAACTGTGAGATTCTAATTCCTTTTGAAAGTTGGGGGTAATCTCCTATATGAAAACTGGCTGAAATGAGTAATGATTACACTTGTACACACTGGAGCAAATGAGAAATTAACCCTGTATCATTCTGTATTCTTTGTTAGATGCAGAGTACAAAATGGGGCTACATGGCTGAGAGGAACATTGATAAGAATCAGGCTAAGAATCAGAAGTACCAAGACATGGTAGATATTTGAAGGGTATCAATACGTTGTTACTCAGAGAGCTTTAGAAATCAAATATATTGGCAGTTTACTGAACTGTTCAGGTAATTGCATTGCTAAAGCTATCTCAAGTTAAAAAACTTCCACAAGTATCCTTTTTGTTTTTTTAATATTGTAATAAAACATACATAAGATAAAATTTGCTGTTTTAAACATTTAGTGTTCAAATCAGTGGCATTCATTACATTGAACAACTATCATCACTGTTTCCAAAACTTTTTACATTACCCTACAGAAACTCTGTAACCACTAGCAATAACTCCTCATTTCTCCGTTCCTTTAACATATTAGAAAATATTATCAATAATATTTTAAAAGACTTACATATCATGACTAAACTGGAGTCATCTTTGGAACAGGAGGTTTCTTTAACATTTAGAAAAATCAATCAATATAATTCACCATGACAAAAGAAAAGGAAAGAAATATCTGCTTATATCAGTAGATGAATAAAATACATTTGGCAAAATTCAACATTCATTCTGTATAAAAAATAAATAATAAATCTAACCTAAACAAAATGCTTACCAAGCTAAGAATAGAAGAAAACTTTCACAATCTGATAAAGGACATCTCTTGAAAACCTAATTTGCACACTTTCTGTTGAAATATTGAACACTTTTGTCTTAAGATTGAAAATAAAGTGAGAATGTCCACATTAACATCTCCATTCCAAACTATACTAAAGATCCTGGACAAGGTAATACATAAATGAACTATAGGCATACAGATTTATAGATTAGAAGACAAAACAGAAAGATGTTTAAATTTATAGGTAGCATAATTTCCTTAAACTTTTACAAAGTTTAAGGAATCTAAAAGAAAGCTACTTGAAGCAATACATTCTTTTTGCAAGGTCACAGGACATCAAGACAATAAAAAGTAGTGCTCTTCTTATGTAAAAAGCTATGAACAATTAAGAAATAAAACCTTAATTATAAAGGCCTACAAATATAATATATATGCTTAAGAATATATTTGCACAATATTCTCAATATCTATACAATTCTAATGAGCTACAAAATTCTACTGAGACAAATTTAAATATATCTAAATATAGAAAGTTAAGCTCTGTTCATAATAAAAAGCCATAATTCTTTAGAAATATGGTTTCCTTAAATGAATTTACAGTTGCATTCTAATGCCTAACAATATCTCAACTGGCTTTTTTTGTTGTTGTTTATAGAAATTAGGAAGCTTATTGCAAAATACATATAGATGTGCAAACAACTTACAATATCCAAACTAATTGTGAAAAAGAAAACCAAATTTTAAGTACTTACTCTGTCTGGTTGCAGTACTTACCATAAAGTTATGGCAATTGAAACAACATAATAATGATGTATGGATAAGCATCAGATTAGTACAAAGAAGAGAGAGTCCAGAAATTTGCCATACCTGTTGATTTCCAACAGAGATGCCAAGTAAACTCCATAGGGAAAATGAAACACTTTTCCACAATTGGTCCTGAAACATGTGGACAACCATATAAAAATAATTCACCTGGATTCTTATCTGACACTATACAGAAGTATTAACTCTAGATAAATCATAGCATTAAAAGTAAATGTTAATACTATGAAGTTTAAAGAAGATAATTTAGGAGAAAATATTTGCTGTCTTGGGATAGGCAAAATATTTTAAAGACAAAAATTATGAAACACAAAGGAAAAAATGTGATCAGTTGAATTTCACATATTAAAAACAATTACTCTGAAAAGGCAACATTAACAAAATAGGCAAACTATATATGGGAAGAAAACATTTGTAATGTATATATCTAACAAAGTATTTTTGGCGGGGAACAGTGGCTCATACTTGTAAACCCGGCACTTTGGAAGGACGAAGCTGGTGGATCACTTGTGGTCAGGGCATTGTGGTGGGCACCTAGAGTTCCGGCTACTGTGAGGCTGAGGCTGGAGATTGCTTGAGCCCAGGCAGCGGAGGTTGTAGTGAATCGAGATCGCGCCACTGAACTCCAGCCTGGGCCACAGAATGAGACATACTCCGTCTCAAGAAAAAAGAATAAAAAGAAAGTATTTGTGTCTAGAATATATAAGAACTCAATGAAATGCATAATCCAATAAAAAATTGGTAAAAACTTTGAACACTTTTAAAAGAAATGCAACTGTTCTTATATGTGCATGAAAAGTATCTCACATCATTAGTCATCAGTAAAATTTAAATTGAAACCCCAGTGAGATTCCATAACATCCAATAGGACGGCTAAAATTTAAAAGACTGACAATTCTTGAAGATGTTAAACAACTGGAACTTTAGGCAGGGCATGGTGGCTCACGCCTGTAATCCAAGCACTTTGGAGGCCAAGGTGGGTGGATCACCTGAGGTTGGGAGTTCAAGACCAGCCTGACCAACATGGTGAAACCCTGTCTTTATAAATAAATAAATAAATAACAACTGGAACTTTAATACACTATTAATGGAAAAGTAAAATAGAAAAGCTGTGGAGAAAAACAGCAGGGCTGTTTCTGTGAATTTAAATGGGCACATTCATCTGACTCAGCAATTTTACTCCTAGGTTTTTACCCTTCCCCCAAATAAAAACACATGTCTACATCAATACAGGTACAGGAACATTCACAGCAGTTTTACTTACAATAACTTCAAGTTGCAAATAATATAAACAGCCATCAACAGTTGAATGAATAAACATATTTGGTGGATATCTACACAATGGGGTGCTCATCGGATAAAAAAGAAGGCTCTCCTAATGCACACTATAACATAGACAGTTCTTGGAAGAGTGGCCTGGATGGCAAAAACAGATACCAAAGACTACATAGTGAATGTTTCCATTTTTATTGAATTTTAGTAATGAAAATAAATCTTTAGTGAGTGAAAGCACATCACAGTTTGCTTGGCTACAAGACTGAGGAGAATTAACTGCAAAGAGCATGGACAGAGTTTCTGGGATATGAAAACATTCAAATCTTTACTGGGTTGTCCATCATACTAAAGTATATACTTATCAAATTTCATCAAACTGCACATTAATAATGTGGGTATTTAATTATGTGTAAATTGATATTATTTTATTTTTAACTTTTAAGTTGAGGGTAAAAGTGCAGGTTTGTCTCATAGGTGAATTTGTGTAATGGGAGTTTGTTGTACAGATTATTTACTACTAAGGTATTAAGGTTAGTACCCATTAGTTATTATTTTATTTATTTATTATTATTATTTTTTGAGACAGAGTCTCACTCCGTCACCAGGTGCCAGGTTGAAGTGCAGTGGCGTGACCCCGCTCACTGCAACCTCTGCCTCCGGGGTTCAAGCAATTCTCCTGCCTCAGCCTCCACAGTAGCTGGGACTACAGGCGCATGCCACCACACCCAGCTAATTTTTTTGTATTTTTAGTAGAGATAGGGTTTCACCATGTTGGCCAGGATGGTCTCGATCTCTTGACCTCGTGATCCACCCGCCTTGGTCTCCCAAAGTGCTGCGATTACAAGCGTGAGCCACTGCGCCCAGCCCCCGTTAGTTATTTTTTCTGATCCCTTCCCTCTTCCTCCCCTCTACCCTCCAAAAAACCCTAGTGTGTGTTTTATCCCACTGTCTGTACGTGTGTTCTCATAATTTAGCACCCACTTGCAAGTGAGAACATGTGGTTTTCTGATTTTAAATTAGCCTTTATAAGTTCTAAATTTTTGTCTAATATCTACGTAATATTTTTACTATTTTGTCTGTCACGGGACAGAGATTACAGATGCTTTTATTTGGCTTATGACTGTACTAAAATGCATAGTGTGCAGTGCTCAAATGTCTATAGATGCATTTGGGCTCATTATGCCTGAGTTCGGTGGCTTCTAAATTCCAGTTGTGTTTCATTAGAAGGATCCATGAAGTAGTTGGGTAAAACAGGGAGTTACCTAAAAATCAATTAAGAAAACTTCATACTAGTCTATGTTTTGCTATTGTTGATTTATTTAAATGATTTGAGACATTGGGCTTACTCTATTTTGTATTTAACAACAAAAGACTTAAAGTATACTGAGTGCCCTTTCAAATGAATTGAGTTCATATTTCTTCAATAAACATATCAGAAAGAGAATAGATCAAGGATTCCTTTACTCTTAAATAATATTTTTAAAAATTCATCAGACTAAAATGCATTTGAAGTTCATTTTTCAGTCGATATAGAATCTGTTTGTGGTGATAAGACAGGGACACACTTTACTATTTGACTTACAGCAGCAGAAGTTGAAGGTTGAAGTGTAATCAAAGTTATCTTCCACTTTTTTCTTTTCTTTTCTTTTCTTTTTTTTTATTTTTGCTTGAATGCAGCTTCAATCAATAGTCTTGAAACTCCAGATTATCTATCAAATGGAGAAAACCTGTCTTAGGTAGCTAGATTCTCTAATCAAATATTGACAGATAAGATCTTCTGGGTGATAAGAACAGATTTAAAACCCAGAGTGACATTCTTTGATGACAACTATAGAATATCTATACATGTCAAGAGGAAACCTGTTTTATGTAGTATGTATTTAAGTCTCAAGTTATTACTATGTCTTAATAACAAAATTATAAGTTATTACTACTACTATAATTATTATATGTTTAAGAGCTAAGGTCAAACTTTTCCTTTTTGCCTAATTAAGATATTTAGTCTATATCTAAAACCCAATAAAATATTCAGTTTGTGGAAGTAATACTGAATCACAGTTTTAACAGATTCAAATAATTATTAGTCATATATTTATAAATCTTATTGTCTTATTTTAGATCATGTGATGTTACTCATTGGAGCCCAAAATTACCTTAAAAATTAAGTAACTAAATATATACTTCCTAATAAGAGATTTCAGAGAAATAATATAACTTCATTAATTGTTTGAAAATATTTAGTATGTGATTACACTCATGGCATTTTGGTACATTTTAAGTGTGCCCTTGTGTTTTCTGAAATGATGAACAGATAATAGAGGATGGAGTGTAACCACTGTGCATGGAGATTAAATAGAAAAATAATTATAATACCTGAGAGTTTAAATCTACGTAGGATTTCAATGCAGTCATTTTTCTCTAAAATATTGCCTGTAGTCTGCTGTAGGAAAAGCAGAATCACACTGTATTCATTGTTTAACTGTGAAAAATTAATGAATTATTTAAATGTATAATACATTGTGTGAAAGGCGGCAATAAAGTATCAGTCTATGAATCATGCTTGGTGATATGTCTGAATCCTTGGAAGATGAAAACTTGGAGTGAGGCCTAGATGTAAATCAAGTTTTGTAATAGGTAAGGGACCAAAATCACATCTTGACCTTCCATTTTAATGTCAGAATTGTCAGCCAATATCAGTACCATTGACTGCATCAAGTTCTTAGCACTTCAACAATTCTGACATTATCTTCTCATTTTCAGTCTCCTAGTTTTCCAAAAATGAAAGAGGTTTGAGAAAAGACTTTTTTTTCTAGAATTGCAACAAATCAGTTATATAAAAACTTTCGGTGACAGTCCTTTAATGCAAATAAGACTCCCCTATTACTGCTATCCTAAAGCACTACATTTTATGGCTTCAGACATTCAAAAACACTGGATATACCAAGAATGAACCACAGGACTTTATCTGTATAACTATCAATACTCTTCAGTATTCTTAATTAATGGAAAAAATAATGGGAAAATTGTTAAATATAAGTGGGAATAGAAATATAAGGTGACATTTTTAAGCTGTTGTTGCATCCAGAAAGAAAGATAACTCTTCCCACTTTGTGGTGCTATTTTTCTAAATGTTTCTAATTTAAAAAAAAATTCTGACAGGCATGGAAGATAAGCTCAAATTTGGCGTGCTATCACACTTTGTTCATCACCTTAGGTCCCTGTGTTTTATGAGATTCTATTTCCTTAAATTTCAAGGAAATCATCATTTTTTGAAAACGTTTTAATGGTAGAAAAAATGCTTATGAGTTAATGTTAAAAATAGAGTAGTATAAAATGTACATTTTCAACTGTGTATAAGTATTCATACGTAAATTCAGTAAGACAATTTGTTAATGTGTTGATTATAGTTAACTGTGGTAACTGATTTTGTTTTCTTATTTGCTTCTAATTTTTCTAGTTTTTGTTTTCTTTTTTTTGGAGAAGCTCTTTATTCTTTCTTTCTTTTTTTTTTAACAGAGTCTCCCTCTGTTGCCAGGCTGGAGTGCAGTGGCGCAATCTTGAAGGAGCCCTTTTTTCTAATAGCATTAGTCTGGAATGCAATGAATGAACTCTGAAATCAACTCTGGAAATAAAAATTAGCAAAAACTAGGTTCAATCAGAGGAAGATTTTAACATATATTGGTTTGTTGGATAAATCATAACCCAAATGAAAACGCAAGTGCTCTATGCATGTTCATAGGAAAGATGCTCTTATAATAACTCCTATTCTTAAATACAGTGATATATTGAACGGAAAAGAAGTTGAAAAATTGTGTCTAGCAGTTGATCTAGAGGTTGCTTTTCTATTCTATTCCCACTTTTTCATCTTATCTTATCCCACTTATTTTTCATTGAATGGTGATAAAACCACATCCTGAAAGTTTACACAATACCACTGAATAAAATGACTAATAGTAACTAAGTGCATGACATGGTACTGGCATTCTGCTAAAATATTTGTATAATCATTACAGAAAATCTTTACAACTGTGTTATCATCATACCTGCTTTCATTTTGCAGATGCTAATATGCTTATGGATGGCTGAGAGTCACACAATTGATAAGTGGTAAAAACAGGTTGGGCCCAGGAAACTGGGCTTAAAACTTGGAGGTCTTGACCCTGTGGCTGATGCAGAGTTCTTCCATGTGCAGGCTTACCTCATTTTATTGTGCTTCCCTTTATCGCATTTCAACCGGTGCTGTGTTTTTACAAACTGAAGATTTGTGGGAACCCTGTGTTGAGTAACTCTATGGCACCATTTTTCAAACAGCATGTGCTTACTTCATGCCTCTGTATTATATTTTGGTACTCCTTGAAATATTTCAATTATTTTCATTATTATTATATTCGTTATGGTGATCTGTGATGACAGATCAGTGATATTACTGCTGTAACGGTTTTGGGGCACCATTAACCAAGTCCATATAAGATGGCACACAATCAATAAACATTGTATGCCTTCTGACTGCTCCATTGACTGGTCATTCGCTCATCTCTCCCCCATTCTCTGAAATGCAACAATATTGAAATGAGGCCAATTAATAACCCTACAAAGTCTTCTAAGTGTTCAGTGAAAGGAAGACTGACAATTCTCTCACTTTAAAGCAAAGTCTAGAAATGATTAAGCTTAGTGATAAGAGCATACTGGAAGCTTAAACAGGCTGAAATCTAGGCCTGTTGCAGCAAATGGTCAGCCAATTTGTTAATGCAAAGGAAGAGTTTTTGAAGAAAACTAAAAGTGTGATTCGAGTGAACACACAAATAATAGGAAAGTGCTGATGTGGAGAAAGCTTTATTGGTCTGGATAGAAGAGTAAACCAGCCACAGACTTCTCTTAAATAAAAGCCGAATTCAGAACAAGACCCTCTCTTTAATTATATGAAGGATGAGGGAGATGAGAAAGTGGCAGAAGGAAAGTTGGAAGCTAGCAGAGGTTGGCTCGTGAGGTTTAAAGAAAGAAGCTGCCTCTAACATGAAAGTGCAAAGTGAAGCAGTCAGTGCTAATGTGGAAGCGGCAGTGGGTTATCCCGAAGATCGAGTTAAGATCCTTGATGAAGGTGGCTGCCCTAAATAACAGTTTCCATGTAGATGGAACAGCCTTATATTGAAAGAAGATGTCATCTATGACTTTCATAGCTAGAGAGAAGAAGACAATACTGCCTTTAAAACTTCAAAAAGACAGGCTGAATCTCGTTAGGGGATAACACAGCTGGTGAGTTTAAGTTGAAGCCAGTGCCCATTTACCAGTTCAAAAACCCTCAGGTTCTTAAGAATTATAGTAAGTCTACTTTGCCTGTGCTCTAGAAATGGAAAAACAAATCCTAGATTACAGCACATGTGTGTATAGTATTGTTTACTGAATATTTTAAGCCCCCTGTTGAGACCTACTGCTTAGAAAATAAAATGCTTTTTATTGAAAATGCATCTTTTCCTCCAAGAGCTGTAATGGAGATGTGTAAGAAAATTAATATTTTCATGCCTGCTAACAGAACATCCCTTCAAGAGCTCATGAATCAAGGAGTCATTTTGAGTTTCAAGTCTTATTTTTTAAGAGTTACATTTTGTAATGTTATAGTGATATTTCTGATGGTTCTGGGCATAGTAAATTGAAAATTTTCTGGAAAGGATTTACTCTTCTAAATGTCATTAAGAACACTCATGATTCATGGGAGGTTAAATTAGCATCAATAAGAGGAATTTGAAACATGTTTATGACAAACCTCATGGATGACTTTGAGAAGTTCAAGCCCTCAGTAAAGGAAGTAACTACAAGAAACAATTTCATGAAGAGCTAATTAAAGATTGCACTTAAAACAATGTGCCACAGATTTGAAATCTGTTACATGTTCACCTAAATATTATTACATGGCATGTCCATAGAAAGTTTATGCACATGCCATATAATATAATTACAATTTTTTTTCACAGTGGTATATTTAGTGAAATTTACATTGTCAACACTGTAGTTATATCTTTATTTATTTATTTTTTAAGACAGGATCTCACTCTGTTGCCCAGGCTTAGTGGGACAGACACGGCTCACTGCAGCCTCCCAGGCTCAAGCAATCCTCCTACTTCAGCTTCCTGAGTAGCTGGGACTACAGGTGCATGCCATCTTGTCAATTTTTCTAATTTTTCTAATTTTTGTATAAATGGAATTTCACCATGTTGCACAGGCTGGCCTAAAATCCTGAGCTCAAGCGATCCTCCTGCCTTTGTCTCTAAAAGTGCAGGGATTACAAGTGTGAGCCACTGCCCCTGTCCTCTGGCTATATCTTTACT
The DNA here is from genome assembly GCA_963574635.1 of Cheracebus regulus. NCBI lineage: Eukaryota > Metazoa > Chordata > Mammalia > Primates > Pitheciidae > Cheracebus > Cheracebus regulus. Next base: position 29,571 of record CAUYQU010076496.1, read on the forward strand.
AAGAACAGTAATATCTTGTCCAAATTTCTTGCTAATAAAATTACGTCAAATATATTTGACATAAAAGGATATGAGATCCCCAAATTTTGAAAAAAAGTCAAATATGTAAATGGTATATAAAAGGTGAAATTCTCCATGCCTGGATTTTTGATGAACCATGGGGACCAAGAGATTTTATCATAACATCTCATAACATAACTTAGCCAAGCTTTGAATCTCAGTCCTGTATTGGCTTTAACCTATCTCAAATTGTTATAGAGGTGCAGTAAATAACAGCTATTCTGGACATAAAATAAGCCCAGCCTCCTTAAGTTTTGTAGCTTAACTGAAATGATAAGAATGGAATTTGTCCTTTCAGTGGTATTGAATGAGGTCGCAGGTTCTTTTCATATAAGAAAACTAAATCAGGTATCTATGCAACAATATCTTTTATATGTTTCACATGATTTGAAATGAACCTCATACCTTAAATTGAAAAAAAAAAAAAAAAAGAGCTACTTAGAAGTATTTAAGTCCAATTCTTTAACCTTTTCTATGGTTAATGTTTTGGCTTACTGTAAGTATGCTATGAAGAAATCTTATGCCTGGAATAATGTTACAATCTAAAGATAAAGACTGTTCAATGTTTAAACTAGTATTAAAAAATATATAAGAGAGCAATACAACTTCTTAACATGCTACCAAGATACTTCCCATCAAAAATGTAACTACTGTTTAACATAAAAGACAGAAACTAACCACAGAAATGCCAGGAAGATGCAGCTCTCCTTTGTATGCACGTGGACTTTTGCTTATATTCTTGATTTATATGAAAATAAAGATACTAGATAGCTAAAAGAAATCAGGTGCACAACGTCTATTGCATTGTATAATTTCAGAGGAATATGATGAGAAAAAAAGAGGTATTAAAATTAGCTTGTTAATGAAAAATCATTTTTATATAGTAGTAAAATAATGTCATATCAAAGAGGATATAATACATATACATTTGTGAGTGGGGTATTTCTGAGTGGGGTATATGAACAATGTGATTCTATAGTAATTATATATATTACATAATTTCTCCACAAAAATCAAATGTTATTATATTGTAGTTACAAATATATACTCAACACATGTAAACAGATATAATAGAGTTATCTTTATGAATTCCTGAATTTATCTTAATTAAATTTTAAGAAAAGTATTTTTGTCTTTGTTTATTTTTTAAATAGATTATTATAACAAAATATGATTCTGGTTCAAATATAATTATTCTCATTTTCAACATTATATCATGCCTGTTTTCATGAGATGTTCTATTGATACATACTGGAAATTGTCTATTAATAGGATATCTTATCTTTATGAATTCTAGTTTTGAATATTTTAATAATTTTAATTTTTCCCCAACAATATTAAAATTGTGTAAGTTTTCCTAAGGGATATTGATTTTCAGTACAAGGTAATTTATATACACCTAGCAAATCTCTTACTATTAAAAATAAAGATTTAAAAACTTTAAACATGATGCAATGATAAACCAGTAGTGTATTTTCGGTACTTTTACATTTAAAGTAAAATAGTAAATCAGTAAAATAGTAACTTTTTAAGCATTAAATATTTTACAAATATTTAGCTAGTATAGCACTATAAAAGATACAGATCATATATTACACTGTACTTGATTTTAATGGACACATAATTTTTATACATTTTGGATGTAGATATAGAGACATACATCTAGCATACTTCAAATTAATGCGTTCAATTATCCTTTTTTAATTTAAGGTAGTAACCAGGAGCTAAAGCAGATATTTTCTGACAGTCATATAATGAATTACAGATTATATATCAAGTTTACATTAATTTATCTGATTGGTAGATCATAGGAAATTTATTAAATATTTGAGAACACATTACTATTTTATATTTATAGATAAATAAATAAACACTAGTTATTCCTCAGTTTACAGATGTCATAACTGACACTGAATCCACAGATTATTTTCGTAAATCATGTATTCTTCCTATTTTTACCTTTCAAATGAGGAAGAAATTATTTAATCACTGAGTGAGGAGATCAATGCAAAATTGAAAATTAAGATAATAGCAAAAGATTAAGAAGTGATTTGAGGTATATAAGGAGAACGTTACAAATACTTCAGAAAAAATAAATAGAATATTGATGGCAGAAGAGATAAAGGAACTATTTGTAAGAAAAATAATTGGAAAAATGCTAAAAGAAAAAAGGATGAGCTGGATTTATGACAGTGAGAAATCCAATTTGGATGGAGTAAAGATAGTAGAAAAGGTCCAGAAGTTACTTGTAGAGTAGGCAGGAAATGCTCATTATTGCCACATGAAAAGATATATTACAAGACAGATTAAGGAATAATGAAATTCATTTAAAAAAAAGAGTATAACCACCCAGGCATGGTGGCTAGCACCTGTAATCCCAGCACTTTAGGAGGCTGGGGCCGGCAGATCACAAGATCAGCAGTTCGAGACCAGCCTCGCCAATATAGTGAAACCCCGGCTCTCCTAAAAATACAAAAATTAGCTGGGTGTGGTGGTGCGCACCTGTAGTCCCAGCAATTTGGGAAGCTGAGACAGGAGAATGGCTTGAACCTGGGAGGCGGAGGTTGCCGTGCACTGAGATTGGGCCACTGCACTCCAGCCTGGGAGACAGAGCAAGACTCCATCTCAAAAAAAAAAAAGAGTATAACCATTTAACAATCTTAAAAAAAGAAAAAGAAATATCTACTAGATAAATGAATAAATAGATTAGAGATACAGAGAAACAGAATGCATAGATGTGTGCTTGTGTCTGTCTTCATGTAATTTCCAAAAATGTTTCCATTTTAAGTAATAATGTCTTCATTTTATAGTGGAAAAAATTAAAGCTAAAAAAACCCCAAACTGGGATTGAAAAACAAATTTTCTGACTTATTGGTTATTTTCAATAATCAAAATATCAGTAAGATTAAATAATTCATAATGTTTAGGAACTCACTCTGAAAAAAACCATACAGCACTGAAGAAGATCAAGGAGATGTCATTTAAGAAACCACTCGTACATGAATTTATCAGACGTAAGATGGTAACAATGTGAACTAAAAGGAAGTGATGGTAACACAAGGTATCTTCAAGATTTTTATTCCCTAGAAATTATAAAATGATGAATCAATCTTTATTCTTTTGTTCAGTCATAGCTCAATTAAAAGAAGAAAAATATATTAATTCTATGTTTTTAAAATGTTATCTTCTTAGAAAACTGTTATTGTGCATGAGAGCTACATATCTAGACAAAAGATGGTCCCCAAGAATTCATTATCATATGATAAATGACCATATCACTTGTGCATTGACTCCCATCCCAAGCCATAGGATATAGTATACTCATACTAATACAAAGAAAGCAGGAGGAGCTGTATAAATTTTAGACAGCATACTTCAGAGCAAAAAGTATTAGGGATAAAGAGGGCTATTACATAAAGATTAAGGCATCAATTCTATAAGATTTCTTAATGTATATGCACCTAATGACAAGAGTGTCAAAAGTTATGAAGCAAAAACTGATAGAACTACAAGAATAAATAGATGAATTCACTATTATAGTTACATATTTTATTATTCCTATATTATAAATGGACAGATCCAGCAGGCAGAAAATCAGTAAGGCCATAGTTTAACTCAATACTGGCATCTTTCAACAAGGTATAATAGATATATGTAGATTATTTCATCCAACAATGGCTGAAGAGACTGTCTTCTTAAGTTCACTTGGAATATTCACCAAGAGAGTCCACATCTCAGTCATACAATACAAATTAATAAATTTAAAATCATAAGAATTATATAATGTCTGATCTCAGACCACAGTGGAATTAAACAAGCAGTTAATAAAAAAAGAGATAGCTGGAAAATTCCCAAGTAAATGAAGATTGAACAACAGACTTCTCAATAACATATGGCCAAAGAAGAAATCTGAAGATAAATTATTAAACATTTTGAATTAAATGAAAATTAGAAAACAATCTATCCAAATTTGTCAGAGGCAGCAAGCAGGACTTAGAGGGAAAATTAAAGCATTGCATTCATGTTGGAAAACAGAAAGTCACAAAATAAATAACCTTTATTTCTACTTTAGGAAAGTAGAAAAAGAGGAGCAAATCTAATCCAAAGTAAAGAGAAGAAAACAAATAATAAAATTTAGATCAGAAATTAACAAAATGGAAATAAAAAATCAATAGAGAAAATCAATACAACCAAAAGCTACGTTTTTGAAAATACTAATGAAATCAGTAAATAAGCTTGTAGACAGGCTAAGAAAAATTAGAGAAGGCACAAGTTACTGATATCAGAAGTGAAAGACTTGGCCGGGTGCGATGGCTCACGCCTGTAATCCCAACACTTTGGGAGGCCGAGGTGGGCAGATCACGAGGTCAAGAGATCAAGACCATCCTGGCCAACACGGTGAAACCCTGTCTCTACTAAAAATACAAACAACAACAACAACAACAAAAAAAAATTAGCCAGGCATGGTGGCATGCGCCTGTGGTCCCAGCTGCTAGGGAGGCTGAGGTGGAAGAATCGCTTGAACCCAGGAGGTGGAGGTTGCAGTGAGCTGAGATTGGGCCACTGCACTTCAGCCTGGTGACAGAGCAAGATTCCATCTCAAAAAAAAAGAAAAAAAAAAAAGAAATGAAAGACCTGACATCACTACATATGTCATGGACATTGAACAAAGGAAATAAGATCATAGAATTTAGGAAGGAAGAGATAAACAGTCTTTGTTCTCAGACAATATTAATGTCTATGTAGATGTTGACAAGCCCACTAGAAAACTTCCTGGAACTATTCAGAAATTATTACAGATTTCCAGGATGCAGGATTAACATATAACAGTCAGTCACTTTCCTATATACCACCAATAAACAGATGGAATTTGATATTATGAACATGTTTTCATCTACATTACCTCAAAAATAAAATATTTACCCATACATATAATAAAATACATACATGACTTGCATGCAGAAAACTACAAAACTCTGATAAAAAGTTAAACAAAAACAAAATAAATGGACAGATACTTCACATTCATGGATAGGAAGACTCACTATTTTCACAATCCTCTTCTCTCAACATGAACTATAGATACAATACAATCCAAAGCAACATCTTAGACAGTTATTTTTAAATATTGGAAAACTGATTTGAGAGCTTATATGAAAAATAGTAAGCCCTATATACCCAACATAATATTGAAAGAGAACAAAGTCAGAAGGCAACTTCCTGACTTCAAGGCTTACTATATAGCTATGCTTAGAAAGACAATATGGTGTAAGTGAAAGAATAGACAAATAGGTCAATATTCAAATTTGTCAGATGCAGTGAGGAATGCTTGAAGAATCTAGAGCTGGATAATAAATATAGCCCCTGATCTTTGATAAAGGAGCAAAGGCAATATAATGAAGTAAACAAAATCATTTCAACAAATGCTGCTAGAACCACTAGACATCTACATTAAAAAGTATATATATTCAGACATTAATTCGTCACAAAATGTAACTCAAAGTTGACTACAGACCTAAATGTGAATGCGAAACTATAAAACTCTGAGAACATAGGAGAAAATATAGATTAACTTGGGTATGATGGTGACTTTTTAGATGAAGCACCAGTGAAAAGATACATAAGCTGATGTCGGTAAAATTGAAAACTTCTTCCCTGAGAACGACAACACTAAGAGAATTAAAAAAACTGCAGACTGAAATAAAGTAGTTGCAAAAGATACAGCTGATGAAAGATTGTTATACAAAATATACAAAGAACTCCTAAAATCAGCCGTAAGAAAGCAAACAACCTGATTGAAAAATGGGACGAAGACCTAAAGAGACACTTCATCAGATAATATATACAGATGACTAGACAGCATATAAAAAGATGCTTGACATCATATGTCATCAGGGAACCAACAATGAGAAATCACTACTCACTTACTAGGATTAAAAAAATCCAAAACACTGCCAACACTAAATATTAATGAGCTTATGGAGCAACAGGAAACCCAATTCATTGCTGGTGAGAATGCAAAATTGTACAGCCAATTTGAAGATAGATTGTTGATTTCTTATAAAATGAAACATACACTTAACATATGGTACAGCAATCATGCACCTTAGTGTTTACTCAAATGAGCTGAAACTTGTCTACACAAAAACTTGTTATAGCAGATTTATTAGTAATTGTCCAAACTTGAAAGCAATCTTCAGCATGTGAATGAATAAATAAACTATGGTAATCTAGACTATGGAATATCATTCAGTGCTTTAAACAATGAATTATCGGTTGGGCATGGTGGCTCATGCCTATAATCCCAGCACTTTGGAAGGCCAAGACAGGTGTATCACCTGAGGTCAGGAGTTTGAGACTAGCCTGACCAACATGGTGATACCCTGTCTCTGCTAAAAATACCAAAATTAGCCGGGGCTGGTGGCATATGCCTGTAATCTTAGCTACTTGGGAGGCTGAGTCAGGAGAATTGCTTGAACCTGGGAGGCAGAGGTTGCAGTGAGCTGAGATTGTGCCATTGCACTGCAGACTGTGCAAGGAGAGTGAAACTCCATCTCAAAAAAAAAAAAAAAAAAGAGACCAAGTATAAAACAAAACAAAACAAAACAAAAACAAAAACAAAGAAAACATAAATGTCTATTATTAACTGAAAGAAGCCAATCTTAAAAGGCTATATATATACTGTATGATTTCAGTGATATGACATTATGGAAAAGACATAACCATGTGGTAAAAATATGAGTGGTTGCCAGTAGTGTGGAGGAAGAGAGAGATGAATTAAGTAGAGCACAGAGGGTTTTTAGGGAAATAGAACTATTCTGTAGAATACTACTATGGTCGATATGTATTTATTACACTTATCAAAACCTATAGATTAGACAATATCAAAATTGAATCTTAATTTAAACTATTAATTTGTGTAAAAATGATGTTAAGAGTGGTTCATCAATTGTGACAAATATATCATCTGGGTGTGGTACATTGATAGTTGGTGAAGCTGTATGCCTTAGCGGGTAAAAGACACACGAGCACTTGCTGTTTTATTTTTCCTGGAACCTAAAACTCTTCTTAAAAAAGTGTATTAATTAAAGGAATAAATAATTATAGCAATAAAGTAATAATAACACTCAATTCATGTTATTATAATGATTACATAAAATAATCCATGTAAAGGGCATTGTGCAATGCAAAGCACAACATAATATTCCAAAAAATGTCAAGTATTTAGGATGAATATGCTACTTTTTCCCTTCCGTGCAGTATTTGGGATGTTTAGGTACTGAGCTTGCTATCTAAATTAGAAGCAAATTTTAGAAGAATAACAAAAATTATAATCATTAGTTGATTATTATCCTTCAAGATATTTAATTTATGCAAATATTCAACTGTTAATAGAGCAAGTACATTGGAAAAAGATTGGCTAAATAATAGATCAAAACTAATTAATTCATAGTCACAAGACACTATTCCATGGCTTCATACCATTGTTCTTCATTTCTTTTCTCTTTGCTGTAATTGGCTGGACATTTAAATCAAATCCCCAAACACTTTCTTTCTTTTAAACCCCCCAAAATGTATCTAATGCATTAACTAAAGTTAGTTTCAAAGAGAAAGGCATGATACATTGAGGCCATGCAGTGGCTAGTATTAATAAATTATTCCCTGGAAAGGTAATGAGAAACAGAGCAATTTTTGTTTGATTCCCTTTACCATCTGCTGAAAAGGGTTATTAATTTTCTAATAGGCGTATATAACTAGCTAAAGGATTTAAATACAAATCTCCTGAAATCAAGTAATTCATTATCTAGAATTGTACCTGTTATACTGTGTTCCACCTCAGCAGGAGTTCTATATTCAGAAAAGAAATGCAAACTTCAATTTTTGGGAAAAATTAGTGTACAATGTATATTTCAATATGCCACACACAATGAATAAATAAGTATATAAAAACCTATGTTTGAATGGAAAATTGGACATATTTGAATTAATGTCAGAAATCTTTCTCAAAATAAGTGAATAGTTGTCAGACCAATCTTCACACTAGAATTAACGAGTGTCACTTCAATTGACAGTTTAGAATAGTACATAAAATTTGCAATATGCATCAAATTTAAAGATTGAGTCTGGAAGTTAGCAAAATTATACTAGCAACGACTTAAGTTTTATTTCTAATTGGATGTTAACATTTTTATTATTCAATAAAATTCTCTGGTGAAAAGGATATTTACCTTTTTTCTAAGGTACATAGTTGTATGATACATTAACCAATATTTTCTATTTGCACTTCCAGTGAACAAAACATAGTGAGATAAGTTTGCAATTAAAAGTAATGATTACTTTATTTAGAGATTTACTTAAGATTGTTAGATAAGAAGTTTATTTGCATAAATTCTATTTTAATCTTGAGAGTAAACTTAAAGAGAAATATTGTCAGCATTTTGGAGTTATGATCAGTAAACTGGTAAAGAATGGAGGAAAAGGCTCATATTTGGATTTTATCACTTTAAAACTTTTATTCAGTGCACTATACATTTTATGATCAGTTGACATCCTCAATCTCAGAACACAAAATTTGTACTTGTCCTTTCCACTGCACTTTTACACCTTTGTCCAGCAAAGAATATTTTATAACTATATCCAATATGATTAGCTTCCTTAATATAAGAATGCTGAATGAATGAAACGATTAAGCTTTTGGGCTGCTTATCTGAATGAAATAATCCAGGTAGCAACAGGAAGTTGTGGTTTAGGAAGTAAATACAACTTAAGAATGAAAGAGCTCTGCACTGTTGTGTTGTGCTGTCTTGCATGAGCCATGTTCATTCTTGCCATTTTTATTTTGAAAATGTTTCTGTACAAAGCTGGGGGTGGGGATTAGAAGTGCTACTTTAAAATCCAAATGGGAATCATGCGTGATCACACAGTATCTTCATCCAATTTGCGTTGCTATGAAGGAATACTTAAAACTGGATAATTTATCAAAAACTATTTATTTGGCCCTTACTATAAGCCAATAAGCACAGCACCAGCATCTGTATCTGTGGAGGGCCTCAGGGAGCTTCCACTCAGCAGAAGGTGAAACTGAGCAGAAGGTGAAACTGCAGAAATCACATGGAGAGACAGAAAGCAAGAGAGGGGTTGGGGTGCCAGGCTTTTTAAACCACTAGCTCTCAAGAAAAGAAGAAAGAACTCATTCATATTTCCTAAGAAAAACATTGATCTAACCATGAAGCATCCAGCCCCGTGACCCATGCCCTCCTATTAGGCCTGACTTCCAACACTGGGGACCACACTTCAACATGAAGTTTGGAGAAGACAAACATACAGATGATGGCATGCAGTTTTTTACACTGCATGGACATTTTATTAACTTTATTTTCACATGTGCCTGTCTTCCCTATCAAGTGACAATATGTTTCCTGATATACACAGCATAGTACGAGGCACAATAAGTGACCAAATATTTTTATTTCATTCGACACTGGACAACACTGTGTTTATTTTGCTCAAAAAATATTTGAGCAGCTAAAAAATATTTTTCTTTGAGAAGGAGGAGATCCCATTAAATTCAAATTACGTTTTAAAGTCTCAGTTAATATGAAGTGGTAATAAATCTGCTTAAATAAATTTCAAGGCTTTCATACATTTTGAAAATAAATATTGAAGAAATTAGATAAATAAAAGTGATTCTACTCTGCTCACATGATGTTATTACTGCAGCATTTTTAAAGGCCTTTTAAAGGTATAATGCACATGGCAGTTCTAACCTGACAAAAACTAGAGGTATGGTACAAAACAAACTACAGGTATGGTATAAAACATTTTGGTTGAAATCGAGTTCATATTTGACTTGACATTGTTTCATAGCAAAGCTTCATTCAGGTTGGTGTTGTTTCTGCCTTCTATATAATCTGAAAATAACCACAAACTACTAGAATGATAAGGAAAGTTAGAACTGAGGGAAGCACTAGGGTGACTAAATCTCTTATTGTTTGTGTTACATCTTTAATTATTCTTAGACTATATAATGGTATAACATCACTAAAAACACAGAAAAACTTACCTTTTGACTAAGTTTTGAGTATTTTTTTAAATGTTACTTATAAAAACACTAGTATTTCCTGCAATGTACTGTTACCTAAATTAATCCAGTAGTGTATTAACTAGTCTCCTTAAGAACTCACTATGCAGCTCAAATATGAATAGTTATTTCTATCAAATCCAAATGATGCTTTGAATTGTAATTGAGGTGAACAAAGTAAAACCAACCTGGAATTTTTATACTTAAATTGGTCATAAAGTAAAATGTTTGCTAACTTGAAGTATCACAGAGCCTAATAGTATCCCATGTCTTATGAAGAATGCATATTCTATTTATGTACTAAAATAAGTCTTTCACAGTTTATATTCATTTGCATTGTATAATCACTATCTATAAACCACGCTTTTTGCTCTTCCATAAAGTTTTATGGTGCAAATTTCAAGAAATATCTAAAAACATTTAACAGCCTCTATTATATCTTCTGTGAAATATTCCCTAATTGCAAATTAGGCGGTTAGTGGTTTGAAAGAGTTAATGTCCCTCCAAACTTCTCTTATTATCTGAGAGTAATTGTAGGCATTGGGCTCATTAAGTAACACATTGACCCTCCTCTCTTAATACAAAAACTTCACATTTATGCTTTTTTCTTCTTTTTTAAAGATTAATTTTCTTTCCTTTTTATTATTTTTAAATTGGATTCAGTTCAGCAATATCAGCTAACAATTTTAGTATGGAACACTCTTTTAACATTAACATTTTATGTATATATATAATTTTGATCAAGGACTTTTAGAAAATCTTTGTTAAGTGACCTAATTTAGATTAATATATGTTGCTTCATGTCATCAATGTAAATACAAATATACTATTTTTACAGTAGTTCTTCAGAGGTCAGGATTATGACACTGTGCCTGTTTTACTATTAAGATGCTCAGTCATTATATCTTATCCTCTAACTGTAATTATTCCCACTAGGATTTTATAAAAGAATTGTTAGAGTTCTCACATGCCATCAGAGGCTGATGTGCTTTAAGTTCATATCTTTTGGTATTTACTGCTCATATGACCTTGTTTAATTAATACCAGTCACTATATTTCCCTCCCATTTTCACCAATTGACTCGTTCATGTGTCATTACTAACCTCTGTCATATTTTGTACTGTCAGTAGGAAAGATTCTTTCATTATTTTTATGAGGGACTTCCCCTAGCATAGTTATATAAATCTTCTTTTCTCTGCCATACTTTACAGGAATTCAAAGGAGGTCTGACATTGAGATGACCAACACAGGATCATGTTCTTTTTTAGGTCAATATTCCTCTTACTACCTGATAGAACAAATGGACAAAGAAAAAATGTAGGGGTACACAGAAGACTTTAAACAAGCTTAATAAACTGACCTAAATAGGATAAAACATGACACTGTTGCCAACAAATGTGAGGCACACTTTTTTTTAAGCTTACACAGAATATTTATAAAATTAAACTTAAAATCTATTAAGTTTTAAGAAAATTTCAAATCATTGAAATCACATATCACTAAATATGTATTTTCTGGCCAAATGAATTTATGTTATAAATCAATAAACTTGTTACTCAAAAATTATATTTGTAAGTTTCTAGTGCATACATACTGTAAGTTATAGATAAATAACCCATTATTCAAAGAATAAATTAAGAAAGACATAAATTAGAATAGTTTGACCTAAATAAAAATGCTACATAGCAAAACTGGTGGAATCCTAATATAGTGAGATGTTCTAGAAAATGTATAGAATTAAAGGCTCCTATTATATTATAGAAGAAGAAGAGCTAAAATCTAATGATTCAAATATTCATCTCAAGAGCTTCAAAAAAAAACAAAAACAAAAACAAAATAAATCCTCAGAGAGAAAGAAGAAATAAATTGATTGAAGCATGATAATTTTAAAAAGCCAAAATGTATATTGGAGACAAAAATTGTTTAATATTTTTTAAAAAGTACATGTTTTGTGTGAAAGATTGGGAAGACTGCAATGATTAAAATAGAAAATGTATAATTAATGAAAATTTTAGACAGACAAAATAAATAGGAAATATATAAAAATTGATTATAACTGCTTGAAAGAGGTTATATCTATGAAAGGGTATTGATGTTTCTTAATAAAGAGAGACTCACTACACCTCAGTGGTGTTTACATAGTCTTTACAAAAATTCACTATACTGTATGTTCATATTTAATATTTTTTATTGGTCTTTATATTTTTTAATCAAAATGTTTTTAAAATAAATTTGCAATAAATGAGAATATTCAAGAGTATAATCATCATCACAGCTTTAAAAGCATTTTAATTATCATACTCCTGTATCCAGAAAAGATAAGACTCAATTTTATTCAAAATTAAATTACTCATAGGCAGTAAGATAGAGAATAGTATTCAATGAGTTTAGATGTCAAAAACGGTTACAGAGGTTTACATGTAGAAGATTATCCGGCATCCCAATGGCTTACATTTATTTTAGGAATTAGAAAAAGTTCAACCTGTGTGAGTCAGCGAACATAGGATGTCTCATTTATTTATCACAATAACCCAAAATGTTTGGATGAGAAGAATATTATTTTCTACACAATATAGACAAGAGATCTGTGAATCAAAACTAAAATAATCTACTCATTTTTATATTAAGTAGTAAACCGAAGTTTAAAACAATGTTTTTCTTCCACAACCAAATTCCTTACACTTCATGAACTATGCAGTTTAAATAGTTTTGATAAATTACTTAAAAAGTTACACTTACAAATTAGTTTGGAAACTAGCATGACCTTGATAACAAAACATAGCAAATATAGTACATAAAACTATAGTTTGAATTTTTAAAATGCAGTTTATAAAGTTAATGTTCTAAATCAAATTATTTATATGGCTAAAAATCCAAAAAGAAATCTGTAGAAAAATACTGGAATTGAGAGATGCCCAGAAAAGTCTTATTTTTCACCAATTTTCTGCCTCTAGGAAATATTTCCTTAGTATTTTTTTAAAAATGTGATTATAGCATTTATAATAATATAAAATAATCTAAATACAAAAATAGTATAAAGAGTGATTTTAAATGGCATAAAATGAAGTCCTTATTATACTATGCACAGCTTTAAATATGGCTCCTGCCAAAAATTGTACGTTATTTAGATTATATCCTGATTAAAAAGTACAGTAAAACAAGTTTAATTTCTGCTTTTTTATGTCATGCTTTCTGTGCTGTTTTAAAATATTTTGTTGAAGCAAACAAGAATTGAGACAGAAATATTAATATATATAAATATACTTAACATACAAATGATTTCAGAAACTATTGTGACTGACAAGGCTGAATTTGCCACAAGCTCCTTGCAGTCAACTTTATCATTATGTTCTCAGTGAGCCCTACTTAGACACTCATGTTTCCTCATTTTTAGGGCCATAATTGGTTAGATAATGGACAGCTGCTTTTCAAATATAAATTTTTACTTAAAAAATACATTACAAGAGGCAAATGCTCTATTTTATGATACTCTAAAAATATCCATTCTTTCATGAGAAAAGTGGCATAAACATTTTCATTTCTCCAAGTTAACAATATATGTTTCTTTCATAAAATTATTCATAATAATTAATAAATCAATCAAGTGGCTGAGGATATGCTATTCAAACTCCCTCCAAGAAACTAAAGAGCCAGTTTTTCCTTATTCCTAATCACAATAAAAGAATTCTCAGAGATCAAATTATTTTCCCTTTTTTATAACATAAAAACAGTTTTTCTACCATCTGAATATGAAAATGAGAGGGAGGAAAATGAGAAGCAGAGGAATAATATTAAGCAAGCCCCTTTTCAAGAGTCCTGAAGGAGTCTAGAGAAAATTAGCTAAAATAGGGGAAGATGGTTTTAAAAGAAAGATAGATGAGTAAAATTGGTGGAAATCCCTGCTTTATGTTTTTATTGTCAAAGGTCAAGACAGTCAAATCAATTAGATTCATGAAATGATAAGGTTAATGTTCAAACCTATGTACTTCATGCTGCTAGCTTATATGAGCAGCATTCCTGATTGCCCTTTCTTAATGAATGCAGGAGAGTGTAAATCTAATATGCCAAGGTTTTGCCCTATATTTCAGAGACTAAAATTCTGCTTTAATATAAGAACCTAGCAATTCCATTAAAATTCTATACTTGCCAAAAGGTTTTGATTAACATTTGACATCAATTTTGAGCTCTGAAGCATTTTAGTAGAGGTTACACAGGATTTAATATCTTGGAACACACACTTAAGTGTATTACCTAAGAAGGCATGGGGACCCCACATTAGGAAAAGTCGTGTCCTGAAATATTAATTTGATTTAGTACCTTGGAAGCAGTGTTAGAAAGGCTTTCCCATAGAAGAAGATGGGAGGGGCAGATAAAATCCATTTGCCTTCCTACCATAGTATTTAATTACTATCACTGAGTTGCCCAATTCACTGGATAACAATCAAATTCATCCATCTAATTGTAGCTATTTTATGTAATTTGTAGTTTGGCAATAGAATTCATAATTATGTAATATGTTCTCATTTGTCTCTATCTCCATAAAAATGTATGATCAATTAAAGATTGTAGATGCATTTCTACTTGTAGCCATATTTCTAAATAAACAGAATCTTTTTCTGTAATAATTCACTGAGCTGATGTTAACTTTTATTTTATTTTCAAGGATTATTGAAAGACTTTATAAAATAATCTGGCTCAAAAATAACTGTTCAATAAAATCCATTGAATTGCTTCAGGTAATTAAAAGCTTGAGTTTCTTTTTATTCAGAGCATATAGATATTAATATGATTTACCTCTTGCTGTCAAAAGTTTTTAATTTTCTGAGGCATCAAGGACATTGAAAATTGAGATAAGGCAAGAAAACTGTTCTAGCAACAAATGAAAAAAAAGAAAACAATTCATCAGAAAACATTGTATTTCATTTACCATTGTTAAAGAGTTGTTTGTTAAAACATTGAAATGGTGCAAAAATTATTTTGCCAATCATAAGTGTTTCTTATATGTCTTTGTCTACCAGTCACCTAGCTCCTTCTTCTGAAAAATAATAGAACATTTAATATTTATAGAGACATTTTATTTATTTAAAGGTATATTTTTATATTGAAACTCAAAATTAGCAATATATTGTTTGCATTGCTTTTATTTACTCACAGGTCTTTCAATTTTTAGACGTAAAAATATACTCATGTATCGTTTCGACAAATGATGGTGGGAAAACTGATTGTTGACATGCCGAAGAATGGAGTTGGATCCTTATCCTATGCCAGTGGTTCCTATCCTTCTTGGCACCAGGGACCAGTTTAGTGGAGGGCAAGTTTTCCACCAGGTGTGGGGTTAGAAGGGGAATGGTTTTGGAATGAAACTGTTACACCTCAGCTCATCAGGCATTAGATTCTCATAAGGAGCACATAACCTAGATCCCTTGCAGGCACAGTTCAAACAGGGTTCCTGCCCCTGTGAGAATCTAATGCAGGCTGCTGATCTGACAGCAGGTTGAGCTCAGGTGGTAAGGTAATACTTGCTCACCTGCTGCTCCCCTCCTATTTGGCCTCCCATTAATAGTCCATGGCAAGGGGTGGTGGAGGGGGGACCCCTGTCTTCTTACACCACCGCAAAACTTGACTTAAAATGGATTAAAGGCCTCAACATAATCCCGAACTATAAAAGTCTTATTAACATAGATAGGGGGGAAATTTTGGAACATTGGATTTGGCAATGATTTTTTCAATATGATACCAACAGCACAGAAGACAGAGCAAAAAAAAGAGAAACAGTAGTCCATCAAAGAAACACTTTTGTGCCCTTCTAGTTTCTGGGTGGCATAAGAAGAACCCAGATGTCCTAGCTCCATCCTAACAACAAATCAAAAGCTAAACAAAATTAAAAATCAACAGCTCTACTTGGTCTGGCAGAAAAGCGGGGTCTACTCCTCATAAAACTGGAGAGACAGACAGGTAGACACAGAATCACAACTTACTATCGCAGAAAGCACTGAGCAGAAACTCAGAGGAATCAGTGCCAGGGTAGGAAAACCTGAATGATAATTGATGGACTGCTAGAGGTTCAGGTTAGAAAAGTCTACACCATAAGTATGTACAATTTTACACATCGATTTGAAAATAAATGTGGGAGAAAGGAAAACAACTCCAAGTGAACCCAAGCAGGGTGGTGGTTCATGTAGGAGAGGGCACTTTTGTGAGTTTTACCTATAATAGTCAAATTAGTAGAAACAGAAAGTGTAAAGGCGGTTACAAAGATCTTGGCAGAGGGGAGATGGGGAGTTGTTTAATGAGTACAAGTTTCAGTTTTAAAAGATAAAAATTTCTAGAGGTCTGTTGCACGATAAAGTGAATGTGTTTAACACTATTGAATTGTACACTTTAAAAATGGTATAAAGGTTAAATTTAAAAAATACCCTCACTTATGACATTTATTATTTAGTGCATTACATCATGCAGGCATACTTTAATATGATTAACCAACTTATTATTCATAGATGTTTGAATTGTTGTACGTATTGTGTGTTATAAAATATTTTCTGTGAAAAACTAATATGATGTACATACTCTGGGTTATTCCGAGTGGGCTCATAAAAGGAAGGACACATCTGCCAAGAAGATTGAGTGCTAGGATTGAGTAGTAGGTGCCATGAAGTAAAAGGACAGCAAGAGATGGTGTCTTTTAAGGCAAGAAAATATAATATTTCAGGAAGGAGAGAGTAAATAGCATGTAAGTTTCTGCTATTTAGTTTGAATCAAATAATGTAATAGAATTGATGATTCAATTTGGCAAAGTAGGGATCACTGGAATCTTTAAGACTGCCATTTCAGGAGAGTGAAAGGAATAAAACCTCATGAGAGATGGCTCATTGTTTGTGAGTCATATAAGCAAGATCTATGACTATAAAAAAGCCTTTTGAAATCGTCTGTTATGAAGGAGAAATGAAGCTATCAGCTGGATCAAAATGTAAGGTCCTGAAATTGTTCTTGTTGCTGTGGTTTTACCTTTTGTTTATTTTTTCATTAAAACTTTTATTGTGAGATAATTACAAATTCACATTGAATGGAAATAATGCAGAGATCCTATGTATTCTTTAGCCAGTTTTCCTCAATGGAAACATTTTGCAAAACTCTAGTTTTTGCAAGACATTATTATAACCAGACATTGACATTGACACCATTGAGTAACAGAATATTTTCATCTCCAGAAAGAATTCCTTATGTTGCCCTTTTATCGTCACTCCCATCAGTCACACTCCTTCACCCCTAGTACTAATACTCTGTATTCTGTGTTTCTGTAATTGTGTGATTTCATGAATAGTAAATAAATAGAATCACAAAGCATGCAAGTTTGGGGGACTGGCTTTTCCACTTAATCATAATTCCCATAAGAATTATTTGCACTGTTGTGTTTATCAATAGGCTGTTTCTTCTTCTTGCTGAATAGCTTTCTGTGATATGAATATATATTACACTTTACTTAACCATTACCTATTAAAGAACATATCAGGTGAGTGTTTCAAGTTTTTGGCTATTACAGTAAAGTTGTTATGAATATTTTTTCTTCAAGATTTTAAGAGAAAATAAGTTTTCTTTTCTCTGGGTTCAACAATGGCAAAAAGTAAAATAGCTGGGTCATGTGGTGATTGCATAGTTTTATAAGAGACTGCCAAACTCTTTTATAGAGTAACTGTACAATTTTACATGCCCATCAGAAATATGCAAGTCAACCAGTTTCTCTGAATTTTTACCAGTATTTGATCTTATCACCACATTGTATTTTAGCCATTCTCATAGCAATGCAGTGATATCTCATTGTGGATTTAATTTGCATTTTCCTAACAGCTAATGGTGTTAAGCATCTATTCATCATCTGCATATCGTCTTCAGTAAAACACCTCTATGTATCTACATGTCTCTTGCCCATTGACCATTTTCTACTTGGGTTGGTAGTTTGAATTTTAAAGTTTCATGTACAGTATCTTTCATGAAAATAATCTACTATCTTAAGATAGGTATCTAAATAAAAAAGCAAGGAACTCAGGAGCTAAATATCAGGCTTAAGACCGTAATTAAATTACTTAACTTTCTCACCAATAAAGCAGGGTAATACTG